>NDGM011252966.1:8675-19114 GCA_002564305.1 Octomys mimax | reverse complement strand
GAATGGGCCTGACTATGACAAGAACCCAGAACAACTTCAATGTGTTTCCGAAGTCTGGACAGTTTTGTTTCATTCTCCCTTAGAGCTGGGGTGGAGGGGGTGTGTGCCAGCTGGTGTCCCAGAGACCATGGAGAGGACCTAAGAACTGAGAGGGGTGCACCTTCCCATCGAAGCACCGCCAGTGCACGGACCAGGGGAGCCCCGCCTTCACGGCCCACAGCGAGGGCTGAGCAGTTCTGCAGTGGCCTTTTCTCAGTTCCCAGCCAACGCACCAACAATGATGCAGAAAAACTGAGTCCACAGAACATAGGAGCTCAGAAGAAAAAAAGGAGACTTTATTTGAAATGCCAGTGAACCCAGAGGGAATAATCTCCAAAGTCCAAAATGACTGTCTCTTTTATAAGGCAGCCACTGGGGAGTCAACTGAAGCTAAGATAAGCAGTAATGTTAGGTTTTAGGACACTAACTTTGTGGTGAGCACAGAAGCATGTAGTAGCACTGTTGTCTTTGAAACATTTGAAGAAATTATCAGATTGGAAAAAAACCTGTAGTTTGAGCAGTTATGGAAAAGGATGGCTGTAACTGCTGCTAGCAAAGTGGCTGCAGTGAGGTCAGATTTTCTGGTTTATTACAATAATCGAGCAATGATTTATAACATAAATCACATACTACATCCTTGTATAAAGGGAATGGAACATCTGTACCTTTGGTTATCTTGGGCAGAGTGGGTATGTGTGTCCTGGAACCAATCCCCCATGGACACCGAGGGACAAATACATAACAGTTTTTTAAGGCCTTCATCCATCCTCCAGTCAGATCCCAAGACTAACCAAGTTCACACTCTACCCTCAGTGCCACAGGGCCTGAGACAGCAATGAAAGTTCAAGCCCAGCCTGGCTAATTTATTGACTCATGGAGACCTTGTCTCAGAATAAAAAATTTAAAATGGGATGCAGATGGAGCTCAGTGTGAAGCCCTTGGTGTAAATGGAGAGAAAGAAAAGGAAAGAAGGAAGGGAAGGAAGGAGTGAGGGAGAGGGACATGGAAAGGGAAGGAGGGAGGGAGGAGGGATGGTGGGTGAGCCAGAAGAAAGGGTCAGTGAACTGATAAATAAAAATATAACCACAATGGAGATCCAACATGATTGGCCAGAGGAGTCCCATCAGAGTTGGTCAGAGAGCAGCCACCGAAGCCACAGGTGCTCTCTAGTGGCAGAGCTCTTACATCCTGAATCAGAAAATTAATCACAAAGCTAGAAGAAATGAAGGAATGAACACCAAGGCTGGGCTTCTGGGTCAGACTCTTCACATACCAGCCCCTTCCATCATCTCTCCTCCACAGATGGGAACACTGAAGCCCTGCAGATCATCAACAGCTTCCGGAGGGCAAAAGCAGCCACTGCACCCCAAGAGAGCTGGTTAGCAAGCACACAGGGCCCATGGACCTCCTGCTCAGGTGTGCACTCCCGCCCACAGACTGCAGATCTCAGATCCCCTCAGGAGAGTGAGTCGGCCACCAACTCTTGTGGCCCCATGTCTCTGAGAAAATTGGCCAACACCAGAGATGACCCATAGGCACACATGGTTTCTTCGATTCCTAAGGACCCCCACCACCTCACCAGCACATCCCCTCATGCCACAGTCACCCACCTACAAGTAAATAAGCCTGCATACTCCAGCATCACTCTTGAGGTGGGAAGAGGCTGTAAGGCAATCCCAGGGATAGTGTTAGATTCTGTCTGCAAACTGGAGGGGAGATTTCTGGAGACTGGGTGGGCTTTGAGTGTATGGAAAAAGGGGTTTTCTGTGTGGCTGCCTGAATTCAGACTGCACCTAAGGCAAGCAGAGAGCTGTATGACCACTCAGGCTTTTTGGCATAGTGGTCCCACGGTGGCTTGGGCCCTCACCAAATTCCTTGGGGCTCCTCCATCACCTGCGCCCCTGCTGTGCTAGGCCACTACGTCTCACCTCCATGACCCCAGCAGCCTGCTCTCAGGTCCAGCATATAATAAATTAACATTTCTATTTAAATTTCAATGTTTCATGTTGTGCTTTTTGGCAAATACTATGCTGAACTTACTTATCTTGACTCAGCTCTAAAAAAAGTACTCAAATGAATTGATCTGAAATGAACACAGTTAATTATGATTTCGTATACTAATAACGTTTGCGTATACTAGCACGATATGAACAACTGATACTGCGTGTGGAGCTGATGGTACCCACTTTTTTTTTTTTTTTTTTGAGACAAGGACTCTGCCCTTAGTGTTGGATCTGCGCGCATGCGCAATTCACCAGGTCATCCTGGCGAGTCAGTATGGTGTGGGGATCGAAAACGAGATGATGAGCTGCTCCTAGACTGACTTTGGTCTTCCTGCTCAGGTTTAACCATGAACTTTTACGAGTTTGCATGTGGCAAGCCTCCAACATCACCATCGATTAGGACACAGCACTGCCTGTGTAAACTTCACATCTGGTCCAGTCCAATAAAAGCTACAATCTCTACCTCCTCCCTAGGGGCTTCTGCTTCTGACAGCCCTCCCATGTCAGGTAATCAAGATTTTCTTTTCTTTCCCCTCCATCTCTTTAGCGTCAGAGGAAGGAACCTCTTAAATTCTCATGCCATGACTTGGATTGTCAGCATTTCGCTCCTGGTGGTGACTTCCGGTTTGAGCATCCTCTGGCAAGAAGCCCCAAGCCCTTTCCCTCGCCCTTCTGTCTCTGCCTCTGTCATTTTCAGTCTGCATCCAACACTAATCCACCTCAGTCCTCACAGGCAAGCCTCTTTTCCTTCCAGGAGCTCCTGCCTCGCTTTCTCATTCTCTCATAAATCGCGGGCCATGTCAGGACTCCCCCTTGTCCCAGGGCATTCTCTTGTTTTCTCACGCACCCAATGGGATGTCCCTCCATCCTCTGGGTGATGATGGACTGGACTGGTGGACTTTTCTCACTCTGTCATGTGAAAAAAGAGTGACAACTCCCTTTGTGATTGCTCACTGGCTTAGGCCTTTTGGCTTACCTTTAATTCAGCTGCTGTGAGGAATATTCCTTCCCTGCCTCCAAATCACACACTGCTTGGATGCCTCTTACCTTAAATACCCTGGTCTCAGGACATTCTGACTCTAAATAGTTAATGTACTACTGCTACCAGACAGCATCTCCATAATAAAAGCTTGATAATGGTGGCCCCCGACCCAAGGAGGGTACTTTCATTACTGATATCCTCTGGGACCTGGCGTCTAACTCCCCTATACACAGGCATTTATTGCTCTCAGGGCACACCCCTCTCTCCTTCAGGTATGTGGGGTGACCCAAATACTTGTGGCTCTTTCCACATCGCCAAATGCTCCCTCACCTGACCCCATACCCAATGTCTCCGCAGACCCTCTGGATGATGTTTTTCCTGGTTTTATTCCTCCTCCATATCCTCAAGCCCAGGCCTCTCAGTCTCCCCAGCCAGATCCCCCCGAGTCATCTCTGACTCACACCTTGCCCTCTGTTGCCTCCAACTCTTCCTCTTCTGATCCTCAGTCACCATTTTCTCCTCCTGCACAGTACTCTGTCTCACCCTGCTCACTTGCACCATCTTGCAACCAGTTTCTACCTCTTGTACTCTTCTCCTCCACCAGTAACAGGCTGGTCCCAAAGGCATGATTTGCTTTCACATCCTTTTCACATTCTCTGATTTGTCCCAGATTTTTCACAGATTAGGCTCCTTCTCTGCTAATGCACACCGCGATATAAAGGGGCTCCAATTGTTGTTACTTTGTATGATCTCCATTTGAAGGATCTATGTTATACTTACTTCTACCTTGTTCTCCCAGCAAAAGATCCAGCCATAGGAGCCTACTCAGGGAGAATCAGACCAGAGACACCACAGTGATCTTAACCATCCTGCAGATGTAGTTGTGCTTCCAAAGGCTGGCCCCACTGGGGCTGTCAAGAGTCCCAAAGCCTCAGCTCACATGGCTGCTACAGCTGGCTGCCTGATTGTAAGACTTAAAAAAATTTCACACAAGGCCACCAATTATCAGAAACTCCATGAGCTAAACCAGCACCCTGATGAAAACCCCACTGAGTTTCTTTCCCACTATATTGACACCCTAACCATGTATACCATTGGTGACTCTCAGTCCCCTGAAGAATGACCCTTTTAATTTCCACTTCATTTCCCAATCTGCTCCTGACATCCATGCCACACTAAGAAGACAGATCTTGGCCCTCGCACCCCACAGGGAGACCTACTTATCTTGGCTTTCCGTGTCTTTAACAATAGAGGGGAACAATTAAAACAGGATAATGAACAGCATGTTAGACTTCATTAACATTTCTTGGCTATGGCACCTGGGGCTCCTTTCAGAACCAAACAGAGACATGGTACCATCCAAGCTCCTCCCAGAGTATGTTTCAAGTGCGGCAAAGAAGGACACTGGGCACAAGCCTGCTCCATCCCACAGCCACCACTAGGACCTTGTCCAATCTGTAAGCTCAAGGCTCACTGCAAGTGTAACTGCCCTGTGTGCCACAGAGCTAGTAAATCATCCCATTCCCTGCCCTCACAGGAGATCTCACCACAGTTGGTGGATTCATGAATAGCTGACCCATTTGCTTGGTTTTGCCACTGAGGAGGATTTATAGGGCTCAGTATCAATGGCCTCCATCAAGGTATCTTTGTCTGAGTCCCAAGTCTCCCTGAACATCTCAAATAGGGCACTCTCTTTTCTTGTTGACACAGGGACCACCATGACCATTCTTCCTGGGTTTTCAGGCCACTGCACAAGATCTATGGTCTCCATTGGAGGAACTGATGGCCAACATACACAACCGTTTCAGATAGGGCCCATCATCTGCCCAGTCTAGAGTCTTTTTCACCCATAAATTCTTTGTTATCCTCAACTGGTTTCACACTCTCTTAAGGGTAGAGACCTCTTCCAAAAACTTCACATTTCTTTCACTTTCTCTCCAAATGGCACACATGCTCCATATTCAACCCCTTCATCCCTTCTTCTTCCTTCCCTTGTTGATCCCAGAGTTGGGACACCTCTATTCTCATTGGTGCCACCCAAACTACAGTTGTACTAGTATGTCTCAAGAACCCCTTGGTTTTTGCTTTTGTTCCTTAACAGCCAATAGCGGCAAACACCAATGGGGACTTAAACCTATAATCCAGTGCCTCTTAGCTGACAGGTTTCTTTGAGCTACCCATTCACCTTACAATACCCCTATTCTCCCAGTACTCAAACATAATGGCATCTACCACTTAGTCCAAGATCTCAGGGTTATCAACAACGTGGTTATATCAAGCCACTCAGAGGTGTCAAACCGCTACACCATGCTCTCTCATATTCCCCCCTCCACTACCCACTTCATGGTGCTGCACCTCAGAGATACCCTCTTTAATATGCCCCTACACCTTGATTGTCAGGACCTCTTCACCTTCACATGGAAAGACCCAAATACTCACTGGTCATTACTGCTCACATGGATTCTCTTCCCTCAGGGAGTCAGGGATACTCCTCACTTCTTTAGCCAGGCTCTGGCTACTGAGCTGGCTACCTTCAAGCTCAAACCTTGCACTCTCCTCCAATATACAGATGATGTTCTTCTCTGATTCCCCTCCCATGCTCTAGCCACACAACATACAGCTACATTTATCAACTTTCTCTTGGGTCATGGATATAGGGTTTCTCCTGACAAACCTCAAATAACTTCACAAATGTTCAAATATCTAGGATTTATCCTCACTCCCATAACTTCCTCAATCACTGCCCATGCCAAAGCCTTCTTCTAAAACCTCCAAGTGCCTGCTACAAAACAACAAGTTCTATTTTTCTTGGTTTACCTGACTTCTTTCACGTTTTGATTCCTAACTTTGTTCCCTGGCTCAATTCTCTATAAAGCATCTCAGGGCTCCTTGTTGGGCTCTCAATCCTACTACTACGAATACTATACATCTTTCCTTTCACAAGCTACAAGAGACCCTCTTAGAGGTCCCTGTGCTCATTTTCTCAAACCCAATGCAACCTTTTACTCTATACACTACCTCTCAAAACATAATAGAGTAGGAGTCCTAGGACACAAAATAGGACCTTCATTTCAAGCAGTAGCATCCTTATGAAAACGGCTGTACAATTAAGAATGTGGACGGGCCCCCTGCCTATAGGCCCTTGTTGCAGCAGCCACACTAACAAGAGATGCTAGAAAAGTTCACTCTAAGACAGTCAATCACAGTACTCTCACCTCATTACCTTAATGAACTCATCTCACACAACATACTCCCTTCCCACTGTCAACAGATCCACCTGGTGCTTATATAGGACCCTTCCACCACTATCTCCACTAGCAGTCCACTCAACCTGGCCATCTGGCTCCCTGCATCTGATGAGGCTCTTCACAACTGCACTCACATCTTACAGATGACCACTCACTGTGTCTCCCACATTAATTGTGCTCTTCTCCCCACAGCCACTGACACATGGTCCATAGATGACACCTCAACCAACATAGACATTCATAAAAGGGTAGGATGTGCCATAGTCAGGGGGTCTAGAGCAGTAGAGGCAAGTCCACTGGCACTAGGACATCTTCACAGAAGGTAGAAGTTATTGCTCTCACACTGCCCTGACTCTAACCAAAGACAAAGTCATCAATAGGTATATTGATTCAAAATACACATTTAGTGTCCTTGACTCCCATGCTGCCACCTGGCAAGAAGGAGGCTGCTCAGCACTCCAGGAGCTCCCATCACCAGTGTGCCATCATTCTCAACCTTCTAGAAGCAGCACCTCCAAAGCAGGTAGCAGCTATTCACTGTAGAGAGCACCAGACACCATCAGACTCCATTTCTCAGGGCAGTACCTTTGCTGACACACAGGCCGACATAGCTACACAACAACCAGATCTTCTCATCTTCTCCCCCTTGTCCCAAACACCCTGATCGCACCTCACAAATCACCTAACCAACTACAATTCCTCCACAAACCAAAGTCCAGCCAAAACATTCAGGGATGGATTTTCCATGAATCAAAGCTTCTCCTCCTTGATCACGCACCTTAACTGTCAGCACCAACTTACATAATTGCTTTCATGTGGACACACAAGCCCTACATCAACTTCCAACTCCAATTCCTAACCATGCCTCCTTAAAAGCCATTGTTTTTCAAGTAACCCTAGTTTTCTCTCTCTCTGTACCAAAACCTCTGAGGGACACTTACCTTTCCCTTCTTTCCCAACCCACCAACTTTGTGGACACAGTCTAGGTGATAGATATCACATACATACCTCTTCATAAGACCTATAAATATCTTTCTAGTTCTGTATGCTATTTCTCAGGATGAATAAAGGCCTTTACACCACCCAAGGGACTGAAGACATAGTTTGTAAAACACTTATATAAGAGATTATCCCCCACTTTGTCTAAGGCAGTCAAGCAAGTCAAAAGATAGATGAGTTTTTATCTTTCATTTTACCCAGCACGTACCTGCAAGTCTAAACAGTACTTGGCATCTATACATACAATACCATCCACAATCCTCAGGGAAAGTAGAAAAGGCAACTAGTCTTTTTAAAAACATACCTCAAAAAGCTTATTCTAGAACTACACCCACCCCAGCCTCAGCTTCTTCCTTTAACCCAGCTTGACTCAGGGCATTTACCAGGGCACCCCTTCTTCTAAATTCCTTTGAGCTCATGTATGGTAGACTGTTTCAGTTTCACAACTTTGCTACTTCATAAAAGTTTGATAATTATGCATCATGTTGCCTGTGCCTTGCACAGAATTTTGTACCCATATTCATTAAAGAGATTGCCCTGTACTTTCCTATTTTTGTTATTGTTGAGCAAAGGTTATTCCTTGTTTTGGAATAGAGATGTTAGCTTCTAGGAATGAGTTCAAAAGTACTCTGTCCACTTCAATTTCTGAAGAGTTGAAGAGGAAGAGGATTCCATCCTCCCATCAATTTGCCAATGAGTTATTCAGGTTGCAGTCTTTTTCTAATTGCTGATTGTTAAATTACTGCCTGAATTTCAAAGCCAGTAGTTGGATTGTCCAAATTTCTCACACAGAGCCACCTCAGCTTGTGATCTTTATTCTTTCCACAATTTCATATCAAACCCAGTTGGCCCAGCCCCAAATAAAACTTTCCAAAGTAGAATAACATCACCACTAACCATTTTTTTAAAAAAAATTATTTGTATTTATTTATTTATTTTCTTGTACGTTAGGAAGAACCTACAGGGTGTTCAGGGTCTCATTACTTGATCAGACTCGTGATTCTCTTTGTTTACAGCCTCTCAAGTGCTGGAATTACAGGCTCAGGCCACTATACCCTGTCTCAGTCACCCTCTCAGCATGCCCTGGGGGCAGAGCAGGCAAGGCATGCCCAGGGGATCCAACCCCCAGTCCCTGCTCCTGGTTGCAGGCACTTTAATCTGGTGAGCTATTTGGCCAACCCTCAACACCTAAGGATTTAATTTTTTTCTGATTTCATCCAATTTTAGTTGTGACTAGCATCATTAAGTTAGTGAACGAAGATAATATGGAATTTTTGTGGTGGGCTTGTTTTTGTATTTTAGTGCAGGGTCTACAGGGTTTACAGGGTCTCGCTACATAGATCGGACTAGTAGTGATAGTCCTGTATCACTACTTGAGCCAAGAGCTAAGATTATGGGCAAGTGCCACCACGTCCAGGCTCAGTTGCCCTATTATATAATTCTGGGGGTGGGGCTGGCATAGGCAAGGCTGGGATCAAACCCTAGTTGCTGTGTCAGTGTAAGCAGGCACTTTAATCCACTGAGCCATTTGGCTGGCCCCATCATAGACTTTTGAGAATTTGTATGTTTAGTAATCTACAAATCTTTTTTCTGTGAGACCAAATTTCATGGTAGTTTTTAATGATTTAGTTTTCAGTGGTATTCCTTGAAATTTTGTATTTCTCATATACACAGTTGAGTGTTTTCTTTCCTTTTTTGAGTTAACAGTTTCTCTATTTCACTATTTTTCAAAGAACCAGCTCTTTCATTTGTTGATTTTTTTTCTCTGTTTTGCCTCAATTTTGTTACATTGTCCTATGATTTTCTGCATAGTGCTAGGTTTGAGTTTGGGCCTTTCTTAATTTTCTCTTCTCTTAAAGTGCATCAGTATGTTGTTGTGGTTTTCCTTATCCTTTTTATGTGA
The DNA here is from genome assembly GCA_002564305.1 of Octomys mimax. NCBI lineage: Eukaryota > Metazoa > Chordata > Mammalia > Rodentia > Octodontidae > Octomys > Octomys mimax. The sequence goes on along the minus strand of NDGM011252966.1, from coordinate 9,940 downwards.
ATCCATTTGGCTAATGTGAGCATTCACATTAAACTGCTTAGCACTAGTTTTGTTTTCCTTTAGATTCAGGTATATTGTCCTGGCACTACAGTTTGATACTGGAAACTGTTTAATATCTTCCCTCATTCCTGTGACCCATTGAGTGTTCAGGTGTGACATACTTAGTTTCTAAAATTTATGGTGGTACAGTATGAGAACCTGGGTTCAATCCCTATGGAAACAACCAGTAACAAGGAAGTAATTTCCCAGACCTCTGGTTTCTGCTAAGCTAGGGCCCATGCAAGGTGATGTGAGGGATGTGGGCAGGAAGTGCTTCTGTCTTCAGGGAGTTTATAATCCAGGTTAGCTTGGGGAAGACCAGGGTTCCCCAGTGGGAGGGACACAGGCCTAGCAGGTGAGCAGAGGTGTTCGGGGAAGTGGCCTGGAGCTCAGGAAAGGACAGAGTAGGCAGCAGACACAAGCACCTCAACTGCATCTAGGACAGGGTACATGCTGGGCATCACAGGCATGGAATAGAGGCTAGCACAGACCAAGTTCTCAGAAGAAGGGCCAGACAAGAGGAATTGGGGTGGGAGACACTATCACCAGCCAGAAGCTCATTGCCTTAATGCAATCTGGAGGGACGACCCTGACAGGCTCATTCTGATTGTTTGAGGAAGGCTAGTCAAGATTTGTAGAACCATATGAAGTACTGTGACCCACACATTCCCAGTACAGCCTCACACGATCCACCATTCACTATGCCAGAGACAGGTACCCCATGGGCCCCAGAGGAGGGCCCTGAAGGCTGCCTCCTGCCAGCAGGCTGAGATTCCCACTTGGTCAGAGCTGCAGTACTGGGAAATCTCAAACCTCTTGCACCAGGAACTGGGTAGAGAAGATCAAAGCAACTGTGCTATCAGAGCTCTGCCAGCCTGAACAAGGGGCCCATGTGAGATGGGCCAGGGGGCAGCTGGAGCAGTCCTGCCCTTTTGTGGAGTAACACTCAGAGGGAGGACAAAAGACCTCTACCCTAGCGGGACAGGACTGCTGGCCCATCCTAAGGTATGACCAGTTCTAGTGCCACTCTCCTCCTCAGTGGCTTTATATTGTGTCTTCTCCCAAGGAATTTTCCACTGGCCTTGCATTGATCTCTTCCATCTGCTCTTCCTCTTTCTACATCAGAGAGGAAGGGAGGGAAGGAGGGAGAGGAGAAAGAGAGAGGGGAGAGGAGAGAGAGAGAGAGAGAGAGAGAGAGAGAGAGAGAGAGAGAGAGAGAGAGAGAG
>NDGM011252963.1:0-10485 GCA_002564305.1 Octomys mimax | reverse complement strand
CCTGTGCTTTGCTAAGCTTGATCTAAGTAGGTGTTTTAGACCACTGAGCCATCTCACCAGCCCTGCTATAGACTTTTAAAACAATTTAAAAATGAAAGAACATTCACTTTATGAAGCTTGGTATCTGTGCTGGTCAAGTATTTCCATATTTTCTCCTGTATTACTGATCTCCAGTCACTAAAATACATATTTAGGTTCTTAAACTATTTTTGTGGATTTTGTAGGTCTTTACCTCATTTTTGTAACTTAAAAATAAAATTTACAATAGCAATAAGAACAGTAAACCTTTGCAGTAAATGTGTCAGGAATTCACAGCAACACTGTTCGTAATGGGCCCCAACTGGACATGACCCAAATGTCATGAAGATTAGAATGAATTTTAAAATGATACAGCAATGCCTTAGAATACCACCCAACAATGAAAATAAATTAACTTCTGCTACATTTAACAGCAAATAGATAACTCTCCAAAACTGATGAGCAAAAGTAACAAATTGCAATATACATTCTACATGACTACTTTCTTGTAAAGACTCAAAAGAGAAAAACAAAGCAACATATTGCTGTGGGGAGGTGTGTGCTTATGTTGAGGTAATAAGGTATTTGAGTGTGAGTGTGAGTGTGTGTGTGTGTGTGTGTGTGACTAGAAAAGCAAAGAAATTATTTTTAAAATAAGGTAAAGCTAGTATGGGAGAGAGAAGAATCTGCCCCCACGATTTTAAGGGTATACATTCTACTTCTTAATCTACCTACTGGGTACATGAGGGTCTGCTGTCTACCATTATTTGATATTCATTAATATTATCACTTAAAAGTAACAATGATGTTATATAAACTGTACTTATATATTTTATGCATGATTCTGTACATAAATTTCACCATTAATTAATTATACCTTTTAACCCACTGGACAGCAAAAAAAAAATACATAGTTCAGGAGCAATTTCATAATTAGGGCAGTCATCAAACTGTTTATTCCACAACAAGGACTTACAGCCCCTCATTCTGGGTCACCAGTCAGGTCACTGGTTAAGAAGGAACTACAATCCCAAGCCCCCCAGCTCTGATCCGTTTGTTTGTGCCAACATCTCTGTAGAAGCTCAGGGACCGTGGGTGGGTTCTGCATGCCAGGACTCTGTATTACTGCCCTCCAAACACTGTTTAGTTTTTAAAGACAAATAAATATTATAATTATGGAGCCTTTCCATTGTTATTTTACAGTGATGGTGATTTGGTTAACCGGAAAACAGAAGCAGTGTTCCTGAGGAGAAAACAATAAAGGAAGCCTAACCAAACATCACCTCATTATTCAAGCGCAATGAGCTCCAACGGAGGCTTAATTACAAGAGGTGTTTGGAGGATCAGAGGAGAGTAAGGCATGGCATTCTCCCGAGGCACTTGATTGATTTCTCAGACTACAGAATTCAAACCACTGAGAATTCTGAAAACATTCATTAAGGAAGAGAGAGCCCAGAGAGTACTCAATGTTTGTAATAGAAATAAATACTGAATAAATGAAACCAGTTAGGTTGCCTGTTCCAGATCTTAACACCAGAACATATTGCAAGCTTCGCTGCTGTTCTGTTTTCCTAATGCTGGTATTTCTTAAGACTGAAAAGGTGGAGTCTGTGCCTTTTACAACACACACCTGCAGCCCTGTGCCATTTGTGACAATGTTTAGTAGGATTTGTATGGGCTCAAAAAGGTGCTACACCAGGTCTTAGATTACTTTTTTCTTTGAAAATTATTAGCAGAGGACTAAAGTGTCTGCTTAGGCAGAATACAGTGGCCAGGGTTCCATCCCCCAAGCCTGCTATGCCAGCCTCACCCCCAGCACACGCTGAGAGGGTGATTGAGACCGGGCATGGTGGCACATGCCTGTAATCCCAGGACTTGGGAGGCTGAAAATAGAGAAAGCACTACGTAGTCTCACTACGTAGTGAGACTATGTAGACCCTATAAACCCTGTCCTAAATACATAAAAAGATAAAGTAAAAAACAAAGACAATTATTAGCAGTGAGACATACCCTACAAATACGAAATAAAACACATTTATCGCAAAGTGTTGGAGGAAAGAAAACAGCTACAAGAACTTATCACTTGGAGATCTGGCTTCACGGACTACATCATATGAACTCCAGTTCAGTCGATCTGTACTAAACGTAGGTTTTCTATCCATGGACTCAACCCCTTGTAGATCAAATATATTTGGGAAAAAACATGTACAAAATTTTCCTTGTCCTTATTTCCTAAAAAATACAGTGAACTACTTACGTGGCATTTTTTTTTAACATGACATTTCTACTGTAGAAGTTATCATAAGTAACCTGACATGATTTAAAGTATACGTGAAGATATGCATAGATTGTATGCAAACGTTATGCTATTTTAAATTTAGGACTTGAACACCTAAAGACTTTAGTATTTGTAGGAGGTACTAATACAACTTCCACAGATGCTGTTGGACAATTATATAAGACAGATATCTATGAAAATAGCATCTAGGTGCAGAGAATCCTAGCATCACTGCTTTCCAACAGTATGACTTTGAGTAAGATTTTTGCATCTCTGGTTATCTGCAAAATGAGGCTAATAAGAACTTGTAGCTAAATGTGGTGGTGCATGTCGCCAATGCCAGCTATTCCAGAGTCTGATTCAGGAGGTCACAAGTTTGAGTCCAGCCTGGGCAATTTGGTGAGAACTTGCTTGAAAATAAAATAAAATAAAAAGGGCTGGGGATGTAGCTCAATGATAGAGAACTTGCCTAGCATGAAAGTGGCCCTGGATTCAACTTCCATTATCACAAATGAGGGAGGTGTCTATCCCAGAGTTTTCCTGAGACTTAAATAAGACAATGTATATTGTCTAGCGTGCATCTAGTTCACAATATATACTGAATAAATGTTAGTATGGGGTACCAATATATAATCTGTAAGAAATTTGTATACTTAATTTAATATGTTCAGGAGACTCCTTTTTCTGTACCCGTTCTGTGGCAAGCTTAAATTTGATACTCATTTCCATCATATGACGTCTTACCTATGAAATCTGAACAAACCCTGCATTCACAGACACTTGGGTCAAGAGAAGTTTAAGTAAATACAAATATTCCATTTCCAGTGTGATTTCTAATATAAAAAAGAGAGGAACAAATATCAGAGAATCAGGAATGATATCAGCCAACTATTAGCCGTAAGCCATCAGCAGCGCTACAGGGGTTACTTTTCAGGACACTAAAGAGACCTTCACCATAAGATCAAAGTTCCTTCCAGGAATTTCCGCAAAATAGACAACAAGAGAGGTGCTTTTATATGAAGGTATCTTGATTTGTTTATAAAATGAGCTTAAGAAAAAAAATTTGAAGCTCTAAAAATGAACTGTTTATTGATTGATTAATTTAATTTGGTACAGGGCTTAGCTATGTAGCTCAGACTCACAGTGATCCTCTTGTTTCAGCCTCCCCAGCAATCGGAGTCTAGGCACATGCCACCACCTCCTGGTTTTAGTGGCTAGCATGGATCAGGGCTGGCATAGCATATGGTACTGGGGATCGAACCTGGGTCCTTGCACTTGACAGGCAGATGCTTAGTCTCCTGAGCTATCTCCCCAGTCCTAGAAGGGAACTGTTGATATGAGCCTCTGGCAAAATTCACAGAATGGTATGTGATCTGACAGCCCTCACTTTTCCCCAGTGCAGAAAACACAGGCAGTCTTTCAAGCCACAAAGCACCAGACAGAGACACCAATAGACAAGGTGTCACATCTCTCTGGTCCTCTGGCACACAAAACCAGTTGGTCTCCATACAGAGCCCTTCCTTGCTCGTCCTTCTGTCCTTCTCAGACTGAAGTTCCTGCAGAGCAGATGCCAACTTTCTCCCCTCTGTGTCCTCAGCACTTAGCTAAGTGCCTGGCACCTAGGAAGCAATCAACAAATGTCTTCAGGATGAATAAATGAGATGCCATACAATTTGTTTAAGGTCATGAGAGCCACGAGACTCAAAATTACCTTCACTTGTCCATTCATTCAAACACATAGGTGCTCAGGTAAGCAGACTCCAAACACTGCAGTCTTTCTGTGCCCACTGAGTAGTGACTTCCTAGGTATTGGCCAAAACTCCACCTTTGAAGCATAAGGGACTGAGCAACACAGGGTCCTTTTGGAAATTTGGATGCTCACTGAACAACTAATAAAGTACTGATGGCAGTTTGCATGAAGTTCCGTCTCTTATTTCTGCTTAATGTGTCTCTAAATGACTAGAAAGAAATTGAAAAGCAAATGCCAATAAAGTCCCTGTGATATTGACAGGAAGTCAAAGTATTTTTTATCCAAGCTGTTTCACATGCCCCGAGCACAGCTCAGAGAAGATATAAAATGTGATTCCAATGTAAAGAAAGAAAAGCCTGCTAGGGCCAGCCCTTTATTTGGAAGCTCTTATATTATGTAAATTAATCATATGCAGTATAAGGAAAAAAGCTGTTCTGCATTATGGAAGTAAAACTTCTGGGGAGGCAGATTATTATTAGTTTTATTTTTTTTTTCTCCAGAGATCTTGCTATTTATAGTTAGCTTGGTCTTGGTGATTTTAATTTATTTCTTCTTTCCTGGTATTTTTGCTACTCTTTCCTAACTCCACTCCTGAAATCTGCCACTTTGACCAGCAGCCTCTGTTAAATTACCAGTTTTTCCAAAATTTTCTATAGGTAGGTTTGAGCAGGCAGTGTGTGGACACAGGGTGCCTCCCAAGGCAGGCAAATAGCCCAGTTGTCCTTCATCAGAGGCTGAGGCTTGTCAGGACTCTGAGTAGCTCCACTTAGAGCACAGAAAAGAGAGGAGGCATTGGGAGTCAGAGGGAAATCTGGTACTAAAACATGTCCTCCACAGCTCACGTGGCCCTCTCAAGCTCCTTTGCTATTCAAGTCTGTCTCATCTAAAGTGACACTATGGACCTCACCCAAGAGGATCTGCTCTTCTGAGGCTGATATCTGGCTTCAGTGCCAGATCCCTCACTTGTCACTCATTCGCACTCACTGTAAACCAGAAACACTGCACTACTGATTTCATGAAGTTTTGCCACTTTCTCAAGATACTGTTTTCCTTTGTCACTAGCTTGTAATGAGCCTGCAGAGACTTTGCCATCTTAATCTTCTGAGATTGCTATAATGAAATGTGTTGTAACATAGTCCAAGTGATGTATAAACAATTAAAATGTATTTCTCATGTCTTTGGAGGTAAGGAGTCTTCTTTTGGAGGTGAGATCAAAGTAGAGTCAATGTCTGGTGAGGCTGGTTTCTCCTGGTTCATAGATGGAACCCACTTGCTAGGCCTTCACAGGGTGAAAGGTGCAAGGCAGCTTTCTGGGGTTTCTTTTACATCCCATTCATGAGTTCTCTTCCCTGTGACCTAATCACCCCCCTAAAATTATGATCCTGGAGATTAGGTTTTAACAAATAAATTTAGAGGAGTCACATTCAGACTATACCAAAAGTCATATTAAAACTCCAATAATGAGAGAATGTTGAACAAAAATGAGAGCCTCTCACCAGGATTTGTAGCCATAGATGTTACAGAGCAGGGTAGATTAGAGGTCTTTGTTCTCTATATTTTCTTTCATGGCAAGCTGACTTTGGCTTACCCTGTAGTCTTCTAACTGGAAGGCATAAGTATTGTGCTTGAATTTCAAACAAATTCTAGTAATACAGGTAAGGATCAAATGTGAGTTATAGACAAACAAAACCATAAAAGGCATGAGCACATGGAAAAAAAAAAATYGGATGAGTACCAATCAGGTACCTCATGTGGGAATGGCGCTGACTCCTCTTAGAATGGTCCATGAGACTGACGAGGTCTATGGACTATACACATTAGTAAATCGCCTTAAACATCTCAAAAAAAAAAAAATAACCATCAGATAGCAATAACCTGGAGGTCAAGAAACATAACACCCCTGCCCTTCTCAGATGCAGGTTAGGCGCTATGCGCATGGTATCAATCCGCAGAGGAGCATCTAGTGAGGCATCGCTCCCCCCATCACATTCTTCCTCCTGAGGCCTCTTTCTGTATCAGTCCCACCAGCTACATTCCTGCTACTTGGTCAGAGATGTGGAAATGAGCAGAGCTGGCACACCTTTCCCATCACTGATGCAAGGCTACAGCTTTGCAGAAATAAAGCTAAGGCATGAAAGCGGGTCTGCATTCTGCACTGTGAAAGTAGGTCACAGATTCAGTAAAGTTCAGTCAAAAGACAGCAATTAAGCCACTTGTCAAGTGAGTCAAAATGGTCTATCTGGTCCACCAGCCAGACTGCTTTCCTGGAAATGAGCACAGAATCGCGTGCATGGGGGACACAGAGAACATGCAGGATGCATTTCAACAATGACGTTCTCGAGACTGTCAGAGACACTTTTTGATAGCCAACAGTGATACAAGGAGGATGGATAATGTGAAAGTCTCGAAAGCAAATCAGATCACACACCTCTACCCAGAGAAAGATGGATGATTTATTGCCCTAATTTCAGCCTCACTGTTTCATTCATTAGATAAAGAAGCCATAATCCAAGGAAAGGTCATCTACTTACAGGCAACCAAATAGCTAAGTTTAGAGGAAGATGCCTGATTCACTACAGTAATGAAAGATTTTGTCACTGACTAAGGAGATGGCCCATTAGGATTAAGAAAAATCTGTGAATTTAAACACACACATACACGTAAGCACAAACACAAACTCAGACACACAAACACACACATTCACTCAGTACAATCATAACATCATCATCTAGAGTTATAAAATTGAATGTTTTATTAAGAAACCACTTACTCAATAAACATTTATTCAGTTCTGCCATGTACCTGGCCAGGTGCTATGAATTCTGGCCTGAGACACTGATGACTTGCTTTCTGGCCTTATGGAATCTAGAAACAGAAATCATTACAAACTGTAACATGTATTAGGAAAGAGAAAATGGGCTTTGGGAGGAAAGGACATCTGACAGCCCAGGAGACCCTATTTTTTGTGCTTTAGGAGATGAGCAGAGGGCCAGAGAGGCAAAGGTACTGGAAGGGAGGGATCAACAATGGAGCTTTGAGGAAGGCCAGCTGGATAAGCCCAAGGCCAGTGCTGGGAGAAGGGTGGGACAATGGCAGAGGACGTGTGCGCTTAGCAAATGTAAAGCCCTGGGTTCAAGTCCCAGGGCCAAAACCCAAAACCAAAAAAGGACCAAACAGCAGGAATACAACCTGTGAGGAAGTAACTGACCTGGACTTTTACTTTTTTGTTGTTGTTGTTGTTTGTTTTTGGTGGAACCGAGGATTGAACTCAGACCCTTGTGCTTGCCAGAGAAGCACTTATTCTACTGACCCATCTCCCCAGCCCATTTTTTAAACTTTTTGTTTTAAATGGCAGAAGGAGGTTGGTTTTTTTTTGGGGGGGGGCGGGGTGGGGACTGCTCAGGATGCCTTCAAGGCAGGTCTGGTTTGGCTTGAGGGTGAGGGGATAGAACCACAGCACCCTGAGCCTGACTGCTTTGTTTCAGCAGGCACTTAAACACCTGAGCTAATGGGCAGCCCCCCCCCCCCGCCTGACCTGGACTTTTAAAGGGCTTTTAGGAGCTCATTTCACAAGTGAGAAAATTGGTGTCTGATTTATTTCACTTTTTTGTGGTATTGGTTATTTCACTTTATATTATGGTCTCATGGTATGTTCCTTTTCCTACAAAAGACTTACGTTCTCCCTTCTTCATGGCAGAGTAGTACACCAATGTTTGTATATAAATGCCCCATTTTTAAATTCATTCATCTGTTGATGGACATATAGGCCATTTCCAAGGCTCACCTACGATGTATTGTGCCACTATAAACGGGACAATGTGTTATTACTGTGATGCCTTTAGCTCTTTTGGTAGGAAGGCACACAGCCAGATGAAATGGGATTTCTAGCTCTAGGCTTCTGAAAGATCTCCACACTGATTTCCACATTTAGCAACCCAAACCACAAAGAGCAAAATAAAAGGCAGAGAACAGGGAATCAGAAGAGGGATCTTTTCCAAACAGGAAAGGGATCAGAGATGGAAGTACAGAGAAGGGGGGATTAGGAAACAGAATCAAGGCATGCTATGCCCATATAACAACTCCCCACAAGGAGTGTAATCATTATTTAATGGAAACAGGTGCTCATAAAAAATTAAAATTAAAGAGAAAAGTTTTAAAAAGGTGAGAAAATCAAAGCTTGGGGAAAGCAAGGAATCACCGAAGCTTAAAAAGTTATCTTGGAGCCATGGCTTCCAATCACACTGCCTCTAAATCTTCCTCCCGACCGACCGTGAAGTTTCTGTGGGCGCCCAGGTAAGGATGCACTCGGCGCCTGAGCAACCTGCCTTTGGCAGCATGCTGTGCCTCATGAAATGGGGCTGAGTGCTGAGAGAAGAAGAAAGACGTAGTAAGGAATGATGTCCCTGGCTCTGTTTTCATGTGTCAAAGAAGGTCACCTTGTGTGGAATAAAATGCTACTGTTGATAGAAACTGCAGATAGCAACTCTTGATTGAGAATAGATGAATGTGGCTTTCAGTTTAGTGACTGGTTATGCATCACCAGCCCACTGGAATTCTCTCCCCAATCACTAATTGTTTATATGAAATACACACTTGCCAACATTCCCTTTAAAGATGTGATTGATGAAGATGAGAGAAGTCACCGAAAACTTAGAATAGGCTATTTGATCAAAATTATTCTATTTTATATAATATTGGGTCCTTATGGGGTTATGCTTTGCCCCCTAATTTTGAGACAATTCTTTCTTTCTTTCTTTGATATAGAGTCTTGCTACTCGCTACGCAGTTCAGACTCATAGTAATGCTCCTGCCCCAACCTTCCCAGTGCTGGGACTACAGGCATGCGCCACCACACCCAGTTTTAGGGCTTGCATGGTATACTCAGGGTTCTGGGGACAGTACAGCATGCAGTACTGGGGATTGAACTTGGGTCCTTGTGCTTGCCAAGCAGGCACTTAGATTGCCAAGCTATCTCTCCAGCCCAACATTTCTCTTAAAGGTATTTATTTTGTCTTCATAAGAAATATTAGGAGGGCCAGCCAAATAGCTCAGTGGATTAAAGTGCTTGCTTAGGCAGATGCAGGGGCCCGGGTTTCATCCCTGGTGTGCTGTGCTGGCCTCGTCCATGGGGTGCACTGAGATGGCGATTGAGACTGGGCGTGGTGGCGCGTGCCTGTAATCTGAGCTCTTGGGAGGCTGAACACAGGCAGATCACTAGGAGTCTGATCTATGTAGTGAGACCTCATAGACCCTGTACTAAAATGCAAAGAAAAAAGAAGGAAATATTATAATTCATCTAAATATTTGTTCCAAGACCTGTGCATATCAAGTGTCTTATTTTAGAAAATAAAAATAACTTCTCTTTGCATTATCTGTACTTATCTTTTTTAAAGATATTCAATAAGAGGCAACTATTCCTATTGGAGGAAAAAGACCATGCTGTGCTGTTCCCTGACTTGTTCTAGAATACCAGATAAACATGTTAAATCATTCCTTGGTGTACTTACTTGTTCATGGTTACTTGTTCAACAGTTCATGGAACTGTTGATTAATGCATATAACAATTTACTTTGTGCTACAAACAACTATGAATTTGTGCTTATTCTTTATGTTCAAATTTTCAGTGAGGGACAGTTCCTCTCGTGTTCTCCAGTCTTATCCTACAATCACTCCACAAGAGAAGCAAAATAGGTGATACAGAAAAGCAAATGTGGACCTCAACAATCAGAGAAGATTCCAGAAGAGGAAATGTGAAAGAGAAAATTCAAACTGGCTCAAGCAGGGTCTGGAAAAGTTCCCGGATTAGAATGCCCCAATGAATTATTAAAGAAATCCGTGAGTAATTGTGAGTGAGACAGATACCCACGTTGTTCAGGCTGAAGCCTCAGAGAAGAGCTTAGGGCTCCTGGTGCCGCCCCAGGTGATTGCTGAAGGGGCCGGCTGCATGGGGGTGGGGAAGGAAGCAGCAGAAGCCCAGAATCATCAGGGTCGATGCTTCACTTAGGAAGGATGGAAATAGAAACTAGGAGGACAGTCAAACCTTCATCCAACCTACCTTCATGCTGTGTTGCCACTTCTAGGGCAGAACAAGGAACCAAATGATGTCCTAAGTGTCTGCTCTGCACAGATGGCAGAAGGAGATAGGCAAGATCTGCCATCCTTCCATCCACCAGTTGCAGCATCGTAGGCTTCTCAGAGGCTGGAAGGGAACCCAAGGAAAGAGCAGGACTGAGGCTGCCTCCAGGCCCGGGGCCAGAGGGCGCGATAGGCAAAATCCAGAAGAATGTGGGGCATTCAGGGTGCAGATAGGAGATAAAGGCAATGCCCAGGAGAAAAGGCAGCCCATCTTCCTCCTAGGACATTGGATTTATGTGGCCCATCACCTGCCTCCAAAGGTACAAGGCAGGGAAAGATACAGATCAGCAATCATTCATATTGG
>NDGM011252959.1:3288-28194 GCA_002564305.1 Octomys mimax | reverse complement strand
AGAAATTTTTTTTTCTTTTTTTTGCATTTTTAAGGAAGGGTCTATAGGCTCTCACTATTAGAACCAACTTGTAGTGATCTGCCTGTTTGCGGCCTCCCAAGAGCTGGGATTACAAGCACAAGCCACCAAGCCCAGTCTCAACTGCCCTTTCAGCTCCCCCCAGGGGCGAGGCCAGCAGGGCAAGCCTGGTGATCGAACCTCCAGCCCCTGCGCCTGCTTGCAGGCTCTTTAATCCACTGAGCTACTTGGATGGCCCTAAGAAAAGAAGTTTCTAACTGGCTAGACTCCTTTTAAGTAATATTTGTGGTTGGAGGAAGTTAGTTTTGCTGGGTGCAACTCAAATGGGTGGTGCTCACGTTGTCTTGTGAGCGAAAGATATGCTGGCTTTTTGTAACTCCCAAATGTAGAGGGAATAGCTGCAACTTAGTATGATTGACAATATCTTGGAGTATGGACTGGAAAGAAGCAGTCTGATACTTTTTCTCTTTATTTTTCGTACTAGTGCCTCCACTAATTTCCTGCAGCAATGGACGATAACTGTCCATATCTCTTAGGTGTCTAGAGATATAAAATCAGGACAGTATGACAATGGACAAGGGAGAGAATTTGGAAGAAGTACGTGCCTTTCTTGGCTGCTTGTCTCTTTGACCTTTCACTTCTGAGCAGTTAAAGCTCAAGGAAGCACACTGCGCTGCCCAGGGCTGCTTCCCCTTGAGTAGCTGCACGGAGCAGCAAATGACAAGAAAGACTAAGTGAAGTTCATCCACCCGGGGCATCTCTACCCAGTGGATTAATTCATTTTATTTCTATACACCAGATATTACAGCACGGTCTTCCTACTTTGCCTATATATATATATATATATATATATATATATATTTTTTTTTTTTTCCCCACTGAGCCATCTCCCCGGCCCCTGCCCACATATTTTTAAGGACAGAACATCACAGAGATTTAAAAAAAAAAAAAAAAGAGTCACTATGCATAAGAGAACATAATGAAATACTCTACAACAAATCAAAGCAGGTATATTATATGAAGAACAAAAATGCAATAGATGGACCAAGAATATAAAATAAATTTAATAATGTACAATAGGTATGAAAATATACTAAAAATAAGTCAAAAAACCAAAGTAAAACCAGTATGAACATTAGATATGAAATATTATGTAGTTGATAATAAACCAAATAATTATTTTCAGGAAACATACTACTTAAAATATCTATCAGAATCAGTGAATTAGTAAAATCAGCCCAAGGGCCTGCCAAATAGCTCAGCAGATTGAAGTACCTGCAAGCAAACACAGAGGCCAGGGGCTGGTCCCTGGACTCCCAGCGCTGGCCCCGCCCCTGGCACGTACAGAGAAGGCAATTGAGACTGGGTGCGGTGGCACGTGCCTGTAGCAAGACACTACACCCTGTAGACCCTTCCCTAAACACATACACACACACACACACACACACACACACACACACACACAAAGTAAAATAAGCCTGAAACTTCAGTAAAGTTGTCAGATGTAAGATTTTCCTACAATAGTTAACCAGGTAGAAATCACAGCATTTAATAATATTCTTAAAATTAACTTAATGAGGAATTCATGTTATTTATGGTGAATTCTAATAATATGAAAGAACATTAAAGGCAGTGTAGGTGAAAGAGGCATGCATGCCAAAAAATATAACAACATGAAATCAATTCAAACCAAGTTCACCTAAAATGTCAAATAACTATAAAAAGTGATTTGTTTTAATGGATGATGGTATTAGAAATGTACAAATTGCCCCAAATACCACAGACATATTGCTTAAATATGCCAAAGGAGCACAGGAGCCAGCTGAAGGACCTCCCAATACGAAATCTAGAACAACCAATAAAACAAAAACTGTATTAGATTATAACACAAATGATACAGTAAATATTCATGAGCTAAGGTTGATATATAGAGAGATGGCTGACTAGGTTAATAAATGGAGGAGAGGTGACTAATCTCCTATACAGAAGATTCCAGATCTGCACAAATGCTTTTCCTTACAGGACGGTGTCATAGCTTTCCTCTCCTTGAGACCTGAAAATAGTGACCTCCCTCAAACAGTGTTGTGGAGAAGGCAGAAATGGAGTAAGAGGAAGAATAACTTCACAGAATGAAAATCTGGAGAATAATATAACAGCTAGATAACTGTGATCAATACCAACAATTGCTCTTTAGGTAGATAATATAGATCCACGTGATGAACATGGCTCTTCCCTTCTCTGATCTTCCTCTAAAAATCCCACCATCTAGTCTATTGTGAGAACAGTACCAATTTTCAATAGGAATGATACTATAGTCCCCCTGCACAGTACTCAAAGCTTCCTAGGACAACAAATACAAGGAAAGTCAGAAAACATCACCTCACACAAGTTGACACACACAAGGTCCTTGGTAAACATCATACCCATTGGTTTGAAGTCATACAAGGACACTAGAATATCAGGAAGTGAAGAGAAGAATGATTCATAAGACTAGAAAATTACCAACTCAAATTTCATCCTCATTATCATACCCTAAATAGATTGCATTATTTCTAGAGCAGAAATTTGTGTTGCTTTCTTTCTTTCTTTCTTTCCTTTTTTTTTTTTTTTTTTTTTTTCCAATACCAGGGTTTGAACTCCGGACCTTGCGCTTGCCAGGCAGGCACTTATTCGACTGAGCTATCTCCCTGGCTGTGTTATGTTTGATTAACTGCTTAGTCACTATTAATGTCATTTTACCAACTTGCTATTGGACCATTCCTAATGAAATGTTGTTACTGAGTATTTATCCTTTGAAGTATTGCCAAAAAATCTGTCCATATGTAACAAAGTAAGTAGTATTCACAGGAATCTAATATCCTAAGACCAATTGTGCCATCACCCAGAAATAATGTCACCTTACATAACTTCAGAGAAGTATCTGCACGAAGGAGTAGGACATGAAGGGAAGGAAACTGTAGCCTAGAGTAGGTTCAAAACAGAAAAATAAAATCAGAAAAAACTATTTTTAATAGATAAAATGATTGTTAAATTACTATTTTTATGAAAGAAAATAATTTCCTTTCTAAATAGATCATCAAATTTTAAAAAGGGCACTTAGTAAAAATTCTAATAAATTCTTCTTTCTTACACAAGGCTTTAAGTGGGATCATATGAAAATTTTGGATTAGATTACACCCATAAATCTGTTCACCAGAATTATTCTCTATTCTACATAGGCTTTTCAAGTGATATGCTGCCTAATATCAGATATCAACAAGTATTTGTAAGACATTTAAATTTCCTTTTATTTGAAAACATCAAAAGTATAATTCATTATGAAAACAAATGCACTTTAGTGATATACTGGTAATTAATGTGCACAACTGGAGAAATTTAATTATGAGAAAGTTCCACACAAGAAATATGACTACATGTGACAAGGGAATAGAAGGAAAGAATAAAATTTTAAAATACTTTCTATGAAAAGCTAATTTCTTTTTTAAATTATTTAAGCATCTAAAAAATGTTTAAAGCAGCAGTTCTTAGAAAATGTGTCAGCTTATCCAAAGATATAAATTAATTCTCATGACATTTAAAATAATTAATATTCATTTTTCTCTTTAACTTTATACTTACTAATATGTGACTAACTGGGCATTTCTCACCAAATTAACAGAGACCTCGCATATGGTAGGATGGATTCCAGAGGTCTTTTGTCTTCACATAGAATTGTCTAGGTTCTCTAAACACTTTATAGGACAGATAACAAGGACCAATTCTAGAATACTGTGTTACAATCATATATTTCTTTAATGGTCACTATGAAACAGCACCATTCACATCCAAGTCATAAATACTTTCTGATTCTGAATCTGCTTCTTGGGAACAAATGAGTAGAGGACAGGAATTCTGCAAAGCTTCTGTTCTTCAGATCTCATAAGGGCATGCTTTATTCTGTTTCCAGTTAAGCCAGGGACATTCTCTTTTGGTTCTTCCTCATTATTTTTAATTTCTGGTACACTCAACAGAAGTTATTCCACATTTTTATTTTTACAAAAATGGAATTCACTAAGACAGTGCTTGTCACTTAATATTAACTTTAATTAATTAATTAATTTTTGGTGGAACTGGGGATTGAACTCAGGACCTTGTACTTGCCAGGCAAGTACTTATTCTACTGAGCCATCTCCCCGGCCCCTTCATTTTATAATCATTTAGAAATTTTCTACTGTCTGGAAGAGATAGAGACAAAGGAAAGAAGGAGAGAGGGAGAGAGAAAACATGGACTTTTCCTTCTACATGGTCCTGACCTGCTTCACATTCATGTGAATGCTTTCCCATTACTTATTGAAAGTTTATGTTTGGACAGCACCTTGCAACCTGTTATCACAATTGGACTTAAAAGTCTAATTCATTGTTTGTCATGAAGAAATACATGAGTTACTGTTTCTAGCTAGATGTCTCCTCAAAGATTCCTGTGCTGAAAAGTAAGGCTTTTGAAAAGTGTTTGGATTATGGAGGCAGAAACCTGACTTGCTGTCAGGTGGCAGGGTCTGGGTCAAAGACATGGGTCAGTGGGTTCCTGACCTACAAGGCTATGTGTCCTTTCCTTGCTCCTCCCTTCTCCTCTGTTCTTTGGATCCCCATGATCTGGCAGCTTGTCCTCCTCCATACTCCTCTGCCGTGCTTTCATGCCTCGGAGCCAGCCATCAATGGAGTAAACCTTGAGTTAAAATAAAACTGTTACTTAAGTCATGTATGCTGGGTATCATGTTGTAGCAATGAAAAAGTGACTAAAACAGTGTATGGATCAAAACTTCCTCAACTGATAGCATGCAGGAAACAGAGATAGGAGAGGACTGGAGTTCCAGTACTCTGCCAAGGCACTCCCTAGGGACCTAACTTCCTCCAAGCAAGCGCCACCTCTTAAAGGTTGAATCTCCTCCCTTAGGCTGATGACTGAACCTTTAACACATGAACATTTACAAAAATGCTCTGGAAACAGAAGTTTGTGATCATGTCAACGACATAAAGCTTATATGAATACACCATAACAACTATTCCATTTTACTATCATGTGACCTAAATGAACCTTTTCCATCATCTCACCGAGAAGCTAGAGTAGCACTGTCTTGGTTACTTTTCTCTGTCATTGCTGGCACAAAATACCTGACACCCAGAATTAAAGAAAGAAAGGTTTATTTAGCTCGCAGTGTCTGGAGGTTTCAGTACATATTCTGCTGGCTCCAAAGCAGAGTGGCACATGGCAGAGGGCAGCAGTTCGTGGCAGCAGAAAACAGCAAAAAATCAAGAAGAACTGAAAGGGAGGAGCAGTGGCTGCAGCAGCTAGCAAGTCTCTCTCCTTTCTTTGTATTGTATTTAAGGTATCTGCCCTATGGTGGGTGTAGCATTCACACCCATAATCCCAGCATTGGATCATAAATTAATCACACATTCTAGAAGCCTGCCCTAGTGACTGCATGAGGCTTTGGGGGACACATAGACAAACACAAACCATAACAGGCACAATATCTGAATATCAATTGAGTAAGTGATATGGATTCTCAAAAAAATTCAAGAGGTTACTGGGACCCTTGGAATCAGTCTTTCCATGGTTTATAAGCTAGTATAAGCTTATTTTCCTCATACCATTCTCTGCCCCTGTCCCTGTCACCTACAGCATTTTTCTTCTTTACCACACTTTAGAAACATTGGTCTTCTTGATTTTCACCATTCTGATAACAAATGAAGGACTTCTAAATTTTCCTTTTATTCTATTTGGAATGATTTCCCCAACCCTACCCTTATTCACAACTTCCTGCTCCCTATCTTTTCTCTATATATAATTATTTTTATGTCAGACTAAAATACAGATCCTCAAGAAGATAATCCACTCTCCTTCTCTTATACCTAAGCTTTGTCCAATATTTTATTCTTTCAATGATATTGTCATATAATGTCCTCATCACTATATTAATTGAAGTATATAACCTATGAATATTAATGTGATTATTCTAATGGTGGCTGGCCTTACATTAGCTTCATGAAGACATATATTCTGCCTCTTGCTCACTGATAGATTCTGAATTTGCACAATAAAGCTATATAGAAATTGTGCTCACTACATGTTGTTGAATACATGAAAGTTTGAATGAATAGTATTACTAATGAGAAATTTAGTATAAATTGTCTTACAAACAACCTAACAGCCCCTAGAAATGTATGTCTTTATTATTATCTCTTTAATTACTATTACCTGGTAACAACAAATAGAAACCTAGAGCAAATCAGCAAGTATTCATCATAGTTTCAAGACTAAGTAAATAATAAAGTATTGTTCTTATGACTCATGAATTATATGTTCATTGAGCTGGAAAAATTTGTGCTCATAAAAACATAAAGCTGCAGGCTTTTCTATTATTTGTCCATTGTCATTGAAACTGCTCTTTTAAATAGTTCCAGGTAAAGACAGTAAGAAGAAGAGTCCTAAAGAATAATTAATACACCAATATATGTGCCCAGAAGAAACAGCCTCTAAATCAAGGTCATGTGCTGTAAGTTATTAACACGCTGGACTCAAGATAAGCAACCTCAAACCAATCTGCTATCAGTCACTTTGTATCATTCTGCCTGGTGTTTGCTCTCTGGAATCCTATTTCCTTTTTCTGCAATTTATTTTCTCATAATATAATTTCTGAATATATTCCAGAGCCATGGCCTCATATGTACCTTCTAATTGAACCTAGTCAGGCTTCCATTCATGAACATCTCTTGTGTTGTCCCTAGACTCTCTTTATCCTCTTTGGCCTGAACACCATGCTGTTGTCCTGGAACCAAAACTTCATCTCCAGGTTGTCATTTAGCTGTTGTTCTTGTCAGTGTCACTCTCCTTTACACTCAAATCTGTGGATGTTGCCTAGCAAGCCCATTATCATTGCACTGAACACTGCAGTGCTCACAGTACAGTAGAATTAGTCCTCTGTTCATGTCCTTTTCCACTAGGATAGCTTACTGGGATTTTTTTTCCTTATATTATTTAAGAAATTTACCTTAGTATTTTAAATATAACATACTTTAAAAAAATACATTTTAGTTAATAATATTTTTTGGTATGGAAATTGGAGGTTTTCCAGATCTGTTTCAAGACATAATTTTTGTAACACCAAAATAAGCATTAGAATGTGCAAGACAATGTAATAGGGCCCAGGCGGCACGCCTCCTGCCAGCTGCAGGGCAGAGGAGGAGACACTTAACTGTCTTGTACCCCTGCCAGGGATTTGGGTTAAGTGATCATGAAGGATCCTCTCCGCCAATGCTCAGTAATCCCACATGTTTTGCGCCTGCGGCAGAAAGGCCTCTTGTGGAACAGAACACTCCCAGACCAAGCTGACTGGAAATTTGGACACTGTTACCTCTGCTCTGTAATGGAAGCCTGAGTTCTCTCGTTAAGGAAATGTGTTTAATTGGCCCGTCCTTTTACCATGCTTTGATAGGAATAAAACTAATAGCATATGAGATCACTGAGCTAGATTTTTTATATTGTTTTCATTGTTAAATTCATACATATATGTGTGCATATGAAAAGTCACAGTAAACTTCTGATTTTATACATGTCAGTGTTTAGATTGAGGGTAAATATATGTATTTAAAGTAAAAGTGTGATTAAATCCAAAGAAAATTAAGGAATGAATATATTTTATTAATCAACTAAACTAATAATATAGGACAAAAATATGAGTATCTGTAAATATCTTAACAATAGAACATACCAGTTTAATAGGATATTGGCCTGTTGACTTCTTAAACTGTTTTCTTTTTCGTACATTCCTCTAATACTGCTTTTCAAAGTTTCATACGAGCCTCTCCCTGACAGACAGAAGAGTTGGTTGATTGTGTTTGTTTTGACTATTTGTACATTTGATTTCATCATTATTATAATTTCTGCTAGCTCTGCTTCACTGGAGAATATAACACACATAGGCCCTTCAACATTAATGGGTTTTCTACACTACTGAATTTTACTGTGACTTTGCCTATCTCTAAAAATTGATCTGACAGCATAGACTACACCACCACACAGGAGCTGACAGTCAGTGACAGTTACTGGGAGGAAGAGGGACTATAGAGAGGAGCATTAAATAGAAATCTTTTTTTCAGAAAAGCATCTGCAAGGTCACAAAGGTTTTATTGTTTTAGGAAACGTAGCTTCGTTAATAGACTAGATAGCTGAGTCTGAACTCCTCAATATTTTGAATAAGCTTTCTTCATAGAATTATTTGTATCCAAATTTTAAAGAATTTTTAAAGGACGTTTTCACTGCAAATTTTGTAGAGAGTGTGACTGAAATTCATTATCAGCCCTATTCCCAGGATAACTTTAATCAAAGAGTTTTATATGGAAGACATGCAATTTCTATTTAATTAGCAGGACTAAGGCACATAGATGAGCTAATATTTCTACAGGCATCTCTAAGGCTTTTTACAAGGGCCATTGTGTTTTACAGTGTCATAGCGAAAAAGAATGTTAAATCACACTTTTTACTAGGGCTGTAAGAAAAAAAAGCAATTATCTTGCATTGTAAACAGAATTATTCAAACTCCTTCTGCCTTAAGCAAAAAGTATAAGGGTAGCTTCTAATCAGGTTAATATATAAAGATGCATTCAATGTTTTCTTACCTATTAGAAGACAGCAACTCAAGTACATTATTGGGCAGGTAAGTTGAATGTGTAGATACACACAGAGTATTATGGACCAAAAGAACCAACCTGATCACATCAGATTAATTCAGTTTAAGATAGCCTAATTACGAAGTTTCTCAGTATGGGTGTTACCTATGCACTACTCTCTGGAGATGGCTCAGTAGAATAAGCGCTTCCCTGGCAAGTGCAAAAGCACAAGAGCCTGAGTTCAATCCCTGCTTCAGCCAAAAAAAAAAAAGGTAATCTTAATAGTGGAAGAGATAAGTAATATTGAATCAATATTAAATGAAGTTTAATAAATGATACTCTCATTTCACTCTTATCCCTACACTATCCCTTAGTCTTCCAGAGTTTCTTAAAATGCCCTACAGTTACTTTAATATGAGGGATGCCGACAATCAGTGACATACATTCATGCTTTCTGTGGGATGGTACTTGGTCTGTAAAATATCTCGATATTTTAATCTAACTATTATGTTGATAATAAATCATTTTGGAATCCGCTCTGACTCAGAAAGTTAAAAGGATAAATCCAAAGTACTGTTCATGTATGAAAATCCAATTGAATCTTTGCTTTAAGATTTCATTTAAATTGGTGCCGAATCATATTATCTCATGTCATTGATTCTTTCTTTGTATCTGATCTATAGAAATATTTTTGTTTCTATTTTCTGTTGTCATTGTTGTTGTGATGTTGTTAGAAAGTGAATAAAGTTATACCTACAATGGTCCTTGCTGCATATATACATATATGCATTTATATATATATGTATATATTTAATTTTACTACAGATAGGCATTTTTTCTTTTATCCTAATAGTTTGTTGTTACTTTAAAGAATGTGGGGCTGTTCTTGTTAAGAAAAAACAACCTACTTTTCTCTTACTCTATTAAATACAAAAAAATGAAAAATTTAATGTTTTGAATTATCCAATACATCAATTAAAATTTATTGAGTACTTAGTATATGCCAACAATTATGCTACAAGAACTATATGCAATGTTTCTAGTAGGCGTGCTTCTTCTTAAATTGATATAAAGTAGAATATAAGGACACTAATGGAGAATATTCTGAACCAATTCACTACCTAAAATTAGATTATCCAGTGTTAAGAGTTATATAAGCTTTGAACTTATGAGTAAGGTAAAGGCAGGTAGAAAATAAAGCATACGAGATAGAAAAGATCTAAGAAAAATGAGGAAAGAGATTTCTCTTGTGTGAAATGCTGCCCTGAGTTAGCAGCATCTCTAATGTTACACTAAATCACTGAAGATGAATGTAAACTTCTCATCCACATGGCAAAGGAATTGTTGAACGACTAAGAGGTAGTTAGTGCTGGAATTAGAGTTTGCTTCCACTTGATGGTGCTATTATGTTACCCAAGATATGATAGTGAAAATTAATTGATTAATTTTAGAAATAAGCAACCCAAGGTTAATTTTATTGCTTCATAAATAAAATAAATACTAATGTTAATGTATTGGTAAAGTCATTACAGTACTCAAATCAGTGAAAATAATAGCATAAGAGATACAAATTTAAACATGAGTAGATAAGATATAAAAAAGAGGCCTAATAGAATCAAACTGTCACATCTATAGTCAATTGCTCCCAAAGTAAACTTATAAAATATTGCATATTTTGTTAAAAAGTTACTGCCCTTTCATTTTTTTTCTTTAAAGCCAGAAAAAAATAATACCAGTTCTACAATCCTAATAGAAAACCATAGGTTCATATATAGCCATGGGTACTAGTAGTATTTGCTACAGAGTCAATTCAGTTTATTATGTTAAACATGAGCAGTTCTAATTTTATTCTTGTTTATATTTTCACTTGTACTTGAAATGTACATGTTCATATTTGAAAGCCTGGAAGTACAAGGCAATAGAAACATGCAGAAAAATCGTAACTCACTATTCATTGATTTAATTTTCCAAATATTTACCTAAAACTACCCAGCCAGGACTGGCTACTCCACATTGAATCAGATATCATAGCTAAGCTAAGTGCTGCCAAAATCTAGCAAAGACAAACATGTAGGTTTCAGAGCAGAGCATGTCTGAGAGTGAATGAGCACAGAAGGCTGTGTGAGTGAAACAGGAAAAGCAACAGTTGAACAGAATGGTAGCTGCTTTCTTCTTTCTTTCCTGTGCTAGGTTAGAGAGGAAGGAAGTCACATATGTTTCAGACAGAAAGCCAGATGAGAAGAAATATATAGATTAATACTGGAGCCCAGAATTGGGCCGTGAAAGTAAATGTGAGTGAACGTCTTTCAACAGAGGGACAGACCTCTCATTCTCACACACTGCAACTGATAATCATTCTTTGTGATGCAGTGGAAGGCAAGGAGAAAATGAAGGAGACGGCTAGGAGAACTGCTTGACACAAGTAATGAAGATTTGAAGTAGCCACTGAAAGGAATATGGGAATGAATTGATCAAGAGTTACTACAAAAGATTCCCCTGGAAAGTTGAAAGTCTGTTTTTTTTGTTTTATTTTGTTTTGTTTTTGTTTTTTTAAAGTGAATTTGCAACATCCTGATCTCCATTCTTTTTGCAAATCATCGCAAGCGTTGAAAAAAAAAAAAAAAGGTACACTGTTGACATTGAAACCATGTTAAAAATTACTGTTAATCACAGCATTCTCCACTGTTGTCCTTTACTGAGTTAATGAAAAAGTACAGAGTTGTGAGTGTAAGAAACTGGCGCCAAGTTCATTGTTCTCAAATATACATTGAAATGAGAATGAAAGAAATGACTGTGTCCCCATTTTAAAATTGTTACTCTAGAATTTTTTAACTATGATAAGCTCTTTTAGAGAATGTTCTGAATACATATGGCTATCACTCCATTTTCCCAGAATGTTTTTAATAAGAAGGTCTTTGTCCTTCGCTCTGAAACTTACAACTGACTTAACAATCAAGATAGGTCTGTGCTGTAGCTGATGTGCTACTTCCTGTATGATGCATCTTATTTTTTTTCATTTACTACTTGAATCTCCATTTCAGACAAAAATGACTTTCCCATTTGTAATTTTTCTATTTAAATGCTACTTTGTATTGTCTCTCTTTTTTTTTAAAGGACTTTCCCTTATCTAAAAAATCTAACATTTTGTTATAGAAG
Organism: Octomys mimax; assembly: GCA_002564305.1. Lineage (NCBI taxonomy): Eukaryota > Metazoa > Chordata > Mammalia > Rodentia > Octodontidae > Octomys > Octomys mimax. The sequence goes on along the minus strand of NDGM011252959.1, from coordinate 16,371 downwards.
TCAATTTTATGATAAAAGGAGTTAGTAAAAAATCCCCTATTTTCCTGTTACCTGCACACATAGTTGGGTAGAGTTTCAATACTTTCAGGTTTACACTGCCCCAGTTATGCCTAGAAGACAGTAAAGGATGCTAAATCAATCAGGAACTTAACAAAAAAGTTAACTAATTACACTGAATGATCAGTTGTTTGTTTCTAAAAATACTGGGGCTGATACCAGATTGAATACGATTATGATTTGAAATTTCAGGTACTGTTAAGTGCCATGTCCTATTTCTATCCACTGGGGCAGTGAGAATTACACTGGTCAATTTCAGGTGTAGCTTTCTACATTTCAACATTTTTCGAATTTTGAAGAGGATTGGAGGGTTGATTATAATTTTATATGTAGAAAGTATGTTCAACAAAAGCATTTATGAATTTATTGAATTTTAAAATGCACAAAAATTGGTATCCTCAAAGGAAAAATTGAAATCTATCCTGAAGTTGTGGTCAGCTTTCCCTTGGCACTGAATCTGCTTCTGCAATAGAAAAATGAATTGTGCCTCCTCATTTTTTTTCACATCTTTAGAATACAATAATTAGATCTATAATTTCATGCAGAACGTGCTAATTCAGTTCTGATACATCTAATTCTAATTGATTGATTTTTTTTTCCCTTCCATGCATTTTACTGAGAGTTATACTGCTTATCAAATATGAACATTTGGTCGAACAAACACAATTTAATTTGACAAATTACAAATATCTATTTCAGAGAACTTTGTAGAACAAAATAATTGTTATTGCTTAGCGTATCAAAACCACCAACAAAAATCCCTGAATTTCAACATTGAATTTAATACAGTATATCCCATTACAATATTTTTCTCTCTTCATTTTATCTTTTCAGTGTTACCTCTGGATAGTAATGTTAGCTGCAGTGCCAAGAACCTATACTTTTGCATTCCTTCTTAATTTCCACAACTACAGCCAATATTTCCCACGTGTCAGTCACAATGCTAGATCGGAATAAGCAACTGTTGAAAACAACAGGGATATTTCAAATAATCACCATGGCATATTGGGAGATTTGTTTGGGTAAATTGTCACAGCACTCCCCAGTTCTGTTTATATTATTTGCCTGCTGATTTTGTTACTGTATTTCTTATTGTTTAATATACAGCAACTAGCTCAGACACCTGCAGAGATGCTCAAAATCAAGCTAGTCTCCAACTACAGAAAAGCATTTTCTTAATTCAGATAAAAATTTATTTTCTCCAGTTTTTCAAAGCATATGGCGCAGCACGCCCAATTTCTACAAAATTTCATCCAAATAGTGTTGTGGTAGCAATGATGGTTTTTCAAGCAAGATTGCTCAGAGGAAAAATAATAAAAGTAAGGCTTTCCTTCTGATGAATCCTGAAAATAAAATCATCTTCTTCCAATCCACCCAGATGGATCAGCTTCGCTTTCCAGAGGAGCAGCAGCATAACCTAGTGGAAAGACCCCAGACCAGGATGGGTAGACGAGTTCGCAACTCTAGCCTTGAGACTGCTAATTATTCCCTGACGCACCAACGAAAATCTAGCCCATGTAATCAATTCCCTGAGAGTAAAGAAAACATGGGGATTTGGTGTTAGGTCACTTCTACTATCAGAACAATTTAAAAATCATAATAAAGTGAAATTGTACATATAACTGTATTTCAACTATTTGTTTTTAGTATCAACTCAGTGATAAAATGCCATGTTCAGGTGAACTTTGGATACACACACATACAGATTTACATGAATTTATTTGTCTCAATAGTGCGTGTAATATAAAGGATTTTGGTATTTTACTTTTTAAACATTTAAAAAGTTACACATGTGTAAGTGTCTCTGTGTATATAGGTACTGTATATATTCTACATATATTTATATTTTAGCTAAACATAGGACCACTTTAAGGTAGAGTACATTTTCTTGAATTTCACACTTCTAATTCTTTATGAGCATAATATATTCATTGAGGGAAAGAAAGCTTCTGTCCGAGAGAGGGACAGGAGGGGGGCCCAAGCAGGTTGTCCCCAAATACTTCTAATTTTATTTATTTTGGTGTTAAAGGATATATTTTACAGGTATCACTTGCAAGTGTTGCTCATAGCAAACTATTTAAATTTTTGTAATCTAGAGATACTTTTATATGAGTACAAAAGATTCATCCAGAAAAATAATTTAGATAAGAAAAAATATTTTAAAACATTTGTACCCAAAAATATATTTAGATGATGTATCATGACTTTAATGGCATAATATTATTTAAAAATATATAATGAAACTATAAGAGCATTTGAGACTGACAATGAGATTGTAGTACAGTTCTGAATCTCAAATCCATATTGAGAAATAGAAGCTGGCTACATTAGCAATGATAAATTATATATGTATATATATATATAAATATATATATTCTAAGAATTCGATTGAGATACATTGGCTATCTCATCTCTAGATACAGAATTTAGGAGCAAAATATGCTATCATATCAGTGAACAAGTGCAGCAGGAATAGAAAAGGTGGCTTTAAAATTACAGCAATCGCCGTTGCCATTTCTATCCTTTTCGGGTTGGATCTTTAGTCAGTGGTTCATAATTTCACTGGGATTAATTTGCTGGCACTCTGAAGACACTTATCTTATTTTCTGGAATTCAGAAAGGGATCAGCCTCCACACAATCTATTTCACTTATCTTTCAGAACAGCAGCACATGATGAAAGGAGATTCATGTTGAATGAATATATTTGTCATTGTCCGTGGAGCCTAGATTATAAGAATATGACCCAGATGATTTTTTTCCTGAACACAATAGGATATACTTATGCATAAATAAATCCTAAGCAATTTAATAACTCTCATTCTTGCTAACTCCTATATTCAGTCCTAATTGATATCTTTACCTTGATCATAACTTATTTGCCTTGTTAAAAATATATAGTCTTTATTATGAAAGAAAGCGTAGAGCTTCTTATAAATATTTGCACAATAAGTCATTAGGGGACTTATTTGGACTCATTTATTTTTGAATCGATTTTAATTGCAATCGGGCTTGTTAAAACATTATTTATGTGGATGTCAAAATACACATTCATACTAGTTTTTACCTGAACACACACAAAAACATACATCCACACACATAGATAGATAATATAAATGGATGAGTACTAGAGGAAAAATAAATAATTTTAAATATTCCTCTCCTTTCTTCTATACAAATAAATCTGGTTTCTGTGGATTTTCCTCATTTTATATATGAAAAAGAAGAGAGAAAGCAAGAGACAAGCAGACTCAATAAAACATAAATCAAAGTGCTAAACTTGTGAAATCTTGATAGATGCAACTTCTCCAGGAGTGACAATATACGGGACACATTTCACTTTTAAACTTTTTCCATTAGTTTTTTGACAGGAGTACACTAGTTCAGCTTTAATGAGATTCTAGTGTAAAAACTTCAGGGCTAAGTAAAAGAAACAAATCAAAAGGACCGAATGATTGCCATTTAATGTGAAAGAATGAAAGTGCAAACAATCATTGTATGACATCTAGCGGGGCTAGTCACTACAGAGTGACAGGTAGAACAATTCAAAGTTACTGATCTAAAGAAGGAATAACAGCTTATATGTTTGAAGTGCTCAGAAGATGAAGAAATAAATCAGACTCTGAGATAAGACATGGTTAAACCTTTTAAATTTCATGCCTTATTGTCAATATCATTTGAATGGTTTTGTACACATCTTTTTCTGAAATCAGGTGATGGAGGGAATTAATTTTTGAACTTCTCTATGCTATTATCATTTAGACTCCAAAAAATTTTAAGCTAAATAAGAATATCACTGATCATATACTTTCATAATAAAAAACATTTTACTGGTTGACTCTGTACATAGTAACAACTCATATTTGGAGTTATACTGTTAGATAAATTTAAAGAATACAGATTCTGATTTGAAAAGTTGATTATTATCCTACTCAAAAATTTAATTTCATGTTTTCCTCTTACAAAGAAATATCATCATTTTATTTTCTATAAGCCTTCTTACCATTGAAATAACCCAGTCTAGTTACTGCTAGAAACAATAATCTGTAATTGCTGCTTTCAGTCCTAATTTGTCCTGTCCCTACTTTTTCATCTCAATCTAATCTAAACCTATTTGACCAAATAAAATGATATTTACCTCATCCTCTGTTACAAGCTTTCAAGATTACAGGCTTCAGGAAAAATCAATACAAAATACCAGTTTAGCAGCAGGTTTGTGCTTGGTAAGAATGCTAACTTTTCTTCCCAGTATTTCTCACTCTCAGGTACCCTGCCGTGAAGCAGAACTCAGACTGTTAAAAAGAGAGGGCCAAAAACCTTCAGTGATGTACTTGGTGCTAGATTAGTAGCCACTTTAAGTTTACAAGCCAAAGTGGAGTGTGTGGTCGAGCTCCCAACCTTTAACGCTTGTTTCTGGGTGACATATCTTACAGAGTTCACAGAAAGGGGGTTTCTTGACCTCACAGTTGATTTTTTTTCAGACTCAAATACCATCTTCATTTATTATTTATTTGTTTCAAGCAGTTGGGACTTGAGGTATCATCATACTGACTGGTTGATTTAAGGAAGTGGCCACCTCTCTGTGGGGGAATCCCATGAGAGTAAAATCCTATTACCTTCCAAAAAGATTACTTCATTTACTTCCCAGAATAAGCTTTTGATGAAAACATTAGAATGTTGAGTTTGTAAACAACCAAGAATTCTCAGAAGCATTGCTCTCTTTTTTTTTGATGTTTCCAGTGGAAGCTTATTTTGCTTTTATTTTATTTTCTTTTGTTCATGTCTTTCTAAACTTAAGACTATGTGAACACGAATAGATTGGTTCTTGTAAGCAAATATCTTGCTGATGTATTAAACTGTGGCGTGCCAGTGCTATTTGATAGCCTAACGCATACAACTCATTCTACCTCTTCAATCTTTTCAAAGAATTTTGAGGTCCCTTTTTATTATAGCAATCTATTAACTGTTTTCCACCTCAAATAAAGTTTCTATTGAAAGTGTTATAAATAGATTTGTTTTTATCTTCATTTAGTAGTGACATGTGTGATTATAATATTTTTCTTTTCTAAATGAAGTTGCAAGCAAAATTTTTTTGAGCTAGTGTATTAGTCTCTTTTCTACAAATATCGCTTCAGTTTTTTCTGACTACCACAATCAAAAAATAAACACTATGGCATTTTCAACGGTATTAGGACATGGAGTATGTGTTTTTTCCATTACTTATTGACTTTTTAAAAGAATATATATATATATATATATATGATATATATACATACATATCATATGTGTATATGCACTAAGTAGTAGGAATAAGCTCCCACTTAATGAAAACTAATAATAAGAATATTCATTCCAAAATATGAACAAAGTCTATTACAACAACTTGCATTCTATGACTTCTCCTGACTCAATAATATCTAATATTAGAATACATGTTTTACAAGCTACTGTTTCTTAAAGGTTACCACTTCTACTACAAAAAGAATTTAAAAAATTTCAAATAGAATAATTATATAGTGTCCTTAGATCTTTCATTCAATTGGTATTTTTCTGGTTTAAAAAAAATTTCAGTTAACATGTTCTTTTATATTAAATATATGGTTCAGTGATAATCTCAAATTACAGAATTCTCAGACCTAAATTGTTATGTATTTTGATTCAGAAAACTTATAAAAAATAAAGTGAAATAATTTAATTACCTTTGATTTCTTTATGAAGTGAAGTTTTATATCTGTATGTATGATCTAAGTTACTAAAAATATCCAGCAAACATTTTCAAATTTCTCCAATATTAAATATTTTATTTTCATTACATTATCAAATTTCAAAATGATGCTACTGTAAAATTATAGCTCAAATATGGATAAGTACTACATCCCTTTTCAGAATTCTAAACTTAACACATGAGCATTTGAAAAATTAATACACTAAATTAAGGTTTTAACATAGTATTCATATTTATATCTATAAGATTTTATAATTTTCTAATGACATTCACATCTCTGTAGTGTTGACACAGTATCAAACAGCACTAAACAAACACATATAATCTCTAATATCAATTCATTAAAAAAGTCATAGTAACATAAGCCTAAACACAGAATAGTAATTTCTATGATTTTTTTCTGGTACCTTGCACTTAGTAGCTAATTTATGTGTCCTCCAAACAAATAATAGAAATTATTAAATAACTAGAAATTTTTCTTTGAGTAAAACATTTGCAGCTGCAAGATGCACAAAATCATTTATCTTATGTACTGTACCCTGATGTGAAAATCATTAAGTCAAGCATTATTTTGAAGACTTTCTAAAGTTAATGGATCCAAGCAAATAGTCATATCCATCATCCTACCTTGCATCATATCATCATTTTGTACTTTATAAATATATATATATGAATATCACATTCATTTTAATCTTATATACATAAAAACATAAATGATTGCTCCCTAAATTACCTAGGATTAGGTAAAAACTACTTCAGACTGGGTATGGTGGCACGTGCCTGTAATCCTAGCACCTGGGAGGCTGAAAACAGTAGAATCACTATGAGTCTGATCTGTGTAGTGAGACACTGTAGACTCTGTACTAAAGAAACAAAAACATTAAAAAAGACCTATTTATAGGACTGGGGATATAGCTCAGGGGCACAGAATCTCCCTGGCAAGCACGAGGTCCTAAGTTTGATTCCTAGTACCAGAACCAAATCAAAACAAAAAAAAAAACCACGCAAAAAACAAACAATCAAACAAAAAACTGCTGCTTCACCATTTTTGTTCTTCTGTCTTAACCTTTATGTTGCAGACTTCACGAAATGATTTTGAAAAGTAAAACACCTAAAATTCATTTCCCAGTCTGATTATTGTAAAACATGCCCTGTTTTAGGCAAACAATGAGCTGCAATTAGTATCAGCATTATTTTATGACTTTTGATTTTGTGGAGCAAATTGGTTTATAAAACTTGAATTCATTAGAACTGGTTCTCTTTAGGAAGATGGTAAGTACAAGAACTTATCAAAGTATGTTTCAGGCATTTTGAATTAGTAGTGAAATAAAACATCTGAGTATTAATGTTTGGAAATATTTCCAAAACCTTCACAACCCATTGTAGACAATCACCAATGTCTTTGTGTCCTTATCAGGTAAATCATATACACCAACCATGCTATCATTCCAACCACAGATGCAGAGAACAAAGTAGGTCCCAAGAGACCACATGCTCTGGATGGCTTCATTGGTTCAAAATCAGGCCAGACCTGCTTCTGGTGCAGTAGGACACTGGAGCTGAACGGTGGAGCTAGTTGTTGAGTGTGCAAGCACCAAGGCCATGTGGGGGTGAGCTGCAGACAGCAGGAGAAGCTAAGTGAAATGTACACTACTGTCATGCTTTTAGCACTTATTAAGGAGATTGATATGAATATGTGGCTGATGGATTTTGTAGTTTGTTTGCTCACATTATAAAAAAAACAAAGTTCAGGATTTGCTTACTCTATGTCAGAAAACTCTCATTTCATGTTAGACATTTTTCCCTTTAAATGATCTTTTGTGAGCTTCACTGTTTAAGTAACCATCCAATATGAACTTATACATGTTATTTGTGGTTCCAGGATATCCCAATGCTAGCAGGGAATTTGAGTCATGGAAGAATGGGAAAGCTGTTTTGAGTAATTCTATTGAAAAAATAGTGAGAAATAAAAAGAACAGAAGGGGAAGGTAAGCAAACTAGAAGCAGTGCTATCAACACCAATTTAATGAAATGAAATTTTGAACTGCCTCATACACACAATACAAAGCAAATACATAATCTATTTATGTATATTATTTAAACACACACACACACACACACACACACACACCCCTACACAAGACAGCACATATACCTCCAGCGTGAGTGTCTGTGTTGCGCCGCTCCGTCGTGTGCATTTCCAGCATTTACTGCTCACAAGAATAGCGCTTCCATTAGTAGGGTTGGCACTGAAGGTGCTCTGTAGATCATTCGTATAATGTCACCCATGTTTGGAAAAATGAGAATATAGACTTAGAATTTCTATCGTGTGGAATATTAATCTTTTGATATGTGGTTTGAATTCAATTTTCTTCCATAACAAAATCAGCTTTTTTTTTCCTCAATATTTCTTCAGCTGAAGGAAATATTTATTCCATTTAAGTGCGCCTTTTATAAACAATGAGCTCTGTTAACAGGTTACAGTTTCTGCTTTTAACCAAATGTCATGACTTTGTCACATCTAACTAAATTAATAATTTTAATACCTGTACCACAGTCACATTCACTCATACCTTAATCACTTTTTTCTCATAATTGAAACATAAGTACTCACTGCCCGCTAGCAGCATTTGGTAGATATAATCTACAATTTCTTTTATCCTAAAGATATTCCTCTTTTTTTTCCTTTATACTCTTTTGTGAGTGTGTGTGTGTGTGTGTGTGTGAAAATTGATTCATTCTACTTGCTCAAAATCCACCTGTTTCCTTGTGACATCATTTTACCTTGAGCTTTTATTTTTAGTATTTGAAGAGACTAGAAAGAATGTTCCATACATTGGGCTACATCTTTCCCATGGCATTATACCATGTGGTACCTACTATTAGCTCATCTCAATTTGATGCCAGTAAACTGTTAACACAATAATGGTACCAAACAAAATGAAGCTCCAGGATCTCAGAGGTATCCTGCAATAAGCATTCATTCTTTTGCACCCATGTGCCAGCTGTTTTTCTACAAATCTGTACATGAGACTGCAGTGACTGGGGGAGCTCAGGATCCTATGTGTCTCATCCCTCTTGGAGCAGCAGTTTTATTCTAAGCAAAAATGGAAAAGGCATGGAGGATAAGTCAAAAATCTACATAGTTTCTGGAAGCCTGGCTTTGCCAATGGTCTAGTATTTCCACAGATGTGCTGCTGGCCAAAGCAAGTCACAAAGCCAGGCCAATGCAGATCTGACAATAAAAGAGGAACTGAGGCTGTGCGTCAACCTGCTGCACACTTTTATCAATGCTAAAACGAGCCACTGAGTTCATGGGATCTTAACCTGATTCAAATTTTTGTCTATAGCTTTTCCCTTGCGATTTTCAGCATCCATGAATGATTTGTTATCTAGATGAATATTTTTTAATTTTTCAGGAGTTACAACGTACATATTCTTCTTTTGTGTGTGTGGCTGGCTCAGCCCTCCCTGGGGGTGGGGCTAACGTGGCATGTGGTGCCAGGTACTGAAAGGCAGTCCCTGCATTTGCCTAAGTTATCTCCCTGGCCCCCAAATGCATATTCTTGATGAATTTTTTGCTCTTTTTGCCTTGATCAATCAGAATTACTTACAAAAGACTTTTCCTTCACTGTTGTAGACTAAATGCTCTCCCATTAAAATTCATATACTAAAGTTCCAGTTTCAGTATGATACTTGGAGCTGGAAACTTTGAAAGATAAAAAATTTAGTTAGCATGTGAGAGTAGGGGTCTTATAAAAAGTCAGTCTCTCTCTCTCTCTCTCTCTCTCTCTCTCCACCCCTCTCTCTCTGTCTCTTCCTCCCTCCCTCCCAGAGTTTAATTCAAGAAAACTGGGGCAGTATGTAAGGCAGGAAGATAGCCCTCACCACACATAATGGGCTGGCACTTGACATTGACATTGAACTTCCCAGTCCTAAGAACTGTAAGGAGTACATTTATGTCATTTAAGACAATTCTTATAATATTTCTGCAGGCTAAAACACTCTTCAATTATTTTGTTATCCTGAAATAGCCTCAGGAAGAAAAAGTAAACTAAATGTTTCTTTTTATTTATCAGTTTTCAGAATACTTAGCTGATTTTCTATTGATATCCAATAGCAATAGGTTTATGGAATCTACCATCAAGTTCTCAAAGTCCTAAAGCAATTGGTGTGTATCTATCTACTGCATTCATTGTTAAAAGCGTATACATTTCAAAATGTGATCAAAAATCTTTCTGTTTTGTTTTGTTTTTGTGGTGCTGGAGACTGAACCCAGGACATCAGACATAACTGACAAGAACTCTGTTCCCAAGCTACATCTCTAGCCCTTTTTATTTACTTACACTTTTATTTTGAGACAAAGTCTTACTGCCTGTCTCATGCTGACTTCCAACTTGGAGGTCTTACTGTGTCAGGCACCCCACAAATTCATTTAAACTAATAATTATTTAGTTAATATGTATCACAGTATCAGTTTTTGGTAACATTTTTGGTTAAACAAGATGTTCCAATTTCCTATTGAATATCTCACGTTATCCATTTGTCATTGCTCTTCTGTGGGGTTGAGTATTTGGAGATTACCATTTGAACCTTACTACAAGTAAATACCTTTCTAAGAAAAAAGTTACGTTCCTACCAATTCAAAATTAAATTTAAAAATATTTTTTGCATTGAGCTGTAATATGAATTTTCATTTATGTACAGAGATGACAACACTGGTTTCATTAGTATGACAAAATCATTTTTAATTTTTACTGAATATTTCACACACTCTAAAACATTATAGCCAGTAGCTAACCAAGACTACAGTAAATTTTCTGATTCCAGTACAGTTCTTTTCCTGCAATAAACCAGACTGAGCTCACTGGCCACTTACCCTGTAACTGGTTTTGTTGTTGAAATAAGATTGTTCACAAGCTGTTATTATATATATTTTAAAAAACAAGATAACAAAATGCAACTGTTATGAAAACTAACAACTTTTGAAATCTATTCAATAGGCGTTCAGAATTAATATATTTTAAAGGCTATCCTCATTTATTCATCTCTAAATAAATAGCTCCAGTTATCAAATGATTTACATGCATTTGGAAAATCTTCTGATTTTTTTCAGGAAGATGGTGTGTTCCACAGGTTCTCAATTAGACATTTTATGTCTAAAATAATGGAGAAATGAAGAAAACATGAGGTGATAGATGTAATATTTAAATATGAATAAGTTTGAGAGAAATAAATAATAGTAAATAGATTAACAATGTATCAACATATTCAACATTTGTACAAATATGACTTTAAAATAAGGATATTAGGGAATTCAAGAAAAATATGAATTCCATCACGCTGGACCCAGACATGTGGTATTACTGACATGCATTAACTACCATTCATATTTGACATTATGAATGTTTGGATGTGAGCTACGTCAACAGGAGAGGACTTCTTCAATTGTTAGTCTTTTAATTTCCTTCTGTCACGGAGTCAGGTACCTTCCATTTACCTTGAATGCCGCTAGATGGAACTTCAGCACTCACGGGAGTATAAAACAGACACCTACCTATAGTTCCTGGTTGAGAGGACAAAGTAAAATCATGCCTCCTCCCAAAAGTTTCTTTAAAAAACAATCCATGGACATGACCTCATGTTTACAGTAAGATGAAAAGTGTTTTTATAACTTTCCTCAGCGATACCACAATTTTATCCTGGTAGCTACTTCACAAAGAGTAAGTTCCTGTTACAGTTCAAAATAGCACGCTTTTTCTACTTCATTAGTTATCTTAGAACATGACTTCTGCCATACTTATTCCACAATTGTTACTTCTTAGCAACTATAACAATGACAATATTCTCCATTGTGAATCTTAAGGACTAATCACAAGCCCATATACTTTCAAGTGTAGGAGAAGTCATTATTTTGTAGTCTACTCCTTTCTCTGCATGAACTATTTTTGATGATAGGTCAACTATTTTCACTTTCATTCCTACAAGCGTCAATTTATATCTGGGTGTCATGGTTCTAAGATTAGAATAAAAGCTGTATTCAAAATAAATGCACTTTTCACTTGATAAAAAAAATCGACTTAAAATTTACCATAATGTCTTTTAAAAGTATAATATGAAAACAAGCTTGTCTCTTTGGTCATTCTCCACATCTTTTAGAATTTCAACCATGAGTGTCAAAGTACAAAGGCTTCGGCTGCTTTCTAAGTATCTTGACATCTCTACTTATCTCTCATTGGAAGTGAACGAGGGCGAGTGTAGTGCAGAAAACTTGTTTGTTCTTTGTTCTTTTGTGCTGTATTTGTGACTCACCGTTTAAGTATGGAAAAGATCACTTATTTAAGAAGTTATCAGGAAATCTACTGAAGTTGAGATATAAAATGTTTATGCTATTTGGAAAGTAATCTACTTAATAGTAAGAACTTTCATTACTCAGAAGGCAGAACAAAAGTGACACAAAATAGGCAAAACATACCTTTTGCTAAGTGAATCTTCCAGTCACAGGCTGGCTGAGCAACCATTTGCATGAAAAAGTTGTTTAGACTGTGCGTATTAAAGAAAACTAAATATTTAGTATGCATACATTTTTCCCTCCCAGAATTCCATGCATAAAAGCTCAGACAGGAGACGAGGGAGATAGCTCAGTGGTCTAAGTGCCTGCCTCTCAAGCACAAAGACCTGGGCTTGATGCCTGATACCGCACGCTGTCTGGGCCCCACACTGAGCTGGCCACCAAGCCGGGCGTGGTGTCTCATGTCTGAAATCTCAGTTCGGGGGGGGGGATGAGACAGGATGATCACTATGAGTCTGAGCTGTGTAGCAAGACCCTGAACCAAATAAATAAATAAATAAATAAATAAATAAATACTTAAGACAGGTATTCCAAGTAAATTGTGTAACTGAAAAAAAACAGCAGACAGCTTTTTAGTTTATCAAATTATTCAGCAACATAGGAATGACTTCAATAATATGAAGCTATAATTGCATTCTAACTGAAAAGAAATGAACAGTTTGGCTTTATTCTTGATTCCAGAGATGGTGGTCCAAGATGCTTTGCTAAAGATTATGTCACTTATGTATTGAATTATTCATAAATTTATTGTGTTAGAGAAGATGACCCCTGAAGTTATTGTTCCAAATATCTATCATATTTAGCAATAATAATTTATTGATATTTCACACAGATGAATATCCAGTGAATTCAGACCTGTTTTGACCTGGCTTTTTTCTTTTCAATATAAAAGATTTTTTTTCAGAATTTTATTGATAAACAAATAGCAATTAGACAGTTTCAAATCAAATC
>NDGM011252957.1:0-11338 GCA_002564305.1 Octomys mimax | reverse complement strand
TCAATGAGACACTTTCCAAGTTGATTAATAGGACATTTTCAATAATTAATACATTGCACATTTCAAGAATTTTTTTTTTTTTGGCACAACTGGGGATTGAACTCAGTCCCTTGCACTTGCCAGAGAAGTGCTTATTCCACTGAGCCACCTCCCCAGCCCCAAGAATGTTTTATAAGGAGATCTTTATCTGTAACTTTTTCAAGACTACCAGGACCATTTATCCAAATACAAGTTTGAAAAAATTCATGACTGAGGAGCAGGAAGTATTCCTGATGTGTTTCTAGATGACAGCTGTTATGACTCGAGTCTAGTTGTGCTCCCAAAGCCCCATGCCCTTAGGAGAGTAGTGGCTTCAGAAGTGGCTAGATCTATAGGGTGTGGTGTTGAGATCAATAGTGTTTGGTTACTAAATGAGTCTACTGATGCTTTGGCACAGATCTGGCTAGGATTAAGGTGTGAGTGCTATGCCTGCCCCAGGGCAGGTAGTCTACAAAAAATATAAGACAAAAAGAAGGCTAATGTGTTTCTCATGCCAGCTTGCTGTGGACTATTTGTTCTCTATAATGCCCCTCTGCCTTGCCTCCTCATCTTGGAATTAGCCAACCATGGCCTGAAACCTCTTCAGCCTATGAGCCAAATAAACCTTTTCTCCTTCAATTTTGAGTAGTCATTTTTTTTTATCAGCAATAAGAATACTAAGTCAAAATTTGGTACCAGAGAATTGGGGTCATTGCACTGACTGTAAATGAGCAGGTACTTCAGAAGCATTTACAATTGGCTTATGAAGAGTCTGGAAAGGTTCAGAGATGCCAGCTGAAAAAGCAGCCCTGGGATCCCTGAGGCTGTACTTGATAGAAGACAAAGGTCAGAAGTCAAAAGACAAAAATGCTGGTATAATGCTGACAGTAAAGACAATTTGGGGGAGGTTTGTGTTGGGAAGAAGAACTGCACAGGCTGTTGGACTCCAGAACATATGTGTTGTACCTTGTCAAAATTTGTCAGCATTTTGCACATGTCCAGAGACTTTGTCTAAGACTAAGGGCAGCAAAATAATTAATCTTGTAGAAGAAATTTCAAGAGAGCCTAATGTTAAGGCTGTGGCATGGATGCTTTGTGAGGCTTTTAGCCAGGTCTATGTTGAAAATCAAGTTCAAAAAGAGCAACAGAATGACTCAAAACATTATGAGTTATGCAAGAAAGAAAAGTTGTGGCCTACAAGGTCTAACAGAAGAGAAATTGATCGCTAAAAAAACTAACAAGAAAGGGCCAGATATTTCAGAAGACAAATGAAAATATGGCCTGAGGACAACAAAACAACTAGCAAGATACCAGATTTTAGAGCCTCATATTTGCAAAGGTAAAATACTGCTTGGAGAGGAAAGCCCCAGAGCACCATGTTCCAGAGTGGTAGTGGCATACAAAATTTGTTCCTTAGACTAGGTTCAGAGAGTTCAGTAATTCAAATACTCAACCCTTACAGCCAAGAGAGAAGGAAGCCTGGCTACTGCTCCAGTTGGCAGCAGATCCTAATATCATTGAGCTGTTGCTGAATTTAGGTGCATGCACAATGCAAGAGTTATAGGGCCAAGAAGGCTTCCACCCAGATTTCAGAAGAAAGTCTGGGAGGTCAGACAGTGTGCCCCTGAGAGGGCAGTGTGTAAAGCCAAAGATGCAATGGAGACCCCAGAAGTTAAGAGAAGCAGGGAACTTGGACCATCTGAGGAAAGTTACAAGGAGGGAGCAAAGCTAGCCAAAAAGAGAAGCCTTGGGAGCTCCATCCACCAGAAGTGCTGTAGGAGTGGAGCCATCCAAGCCTTTTGGGGTTCACATCTTGCCACAGACTGCACTGGATTTTGCACATAGACCTACAGGACTTAATATTGTCCTATTGGATTTTGAACTTGTTTTGTTTTGCTCCCATTCCTTTGTATCACCCTTCTTGTACCTTGGAAATGTCTATCTTGTGCCATTGAATGCTGGAAATGTTTAACTTTATTTTCATTTGTACAGGAGCTTACAGCTATGAGTCTGCCTTAAATCTCAGAGGAGACTTTGGACTTGAACTTTTCAGAAATGGTAAAATTGTTAGGAGTTTGGCAACTCACACAGATGGACTATATACCTTTTGGATAAAGGGGTGTGTGTGAATCTATGGAACTAGGAGCAGAATGTCATGTCTTGTGTCTAGAGATTCTCCCAAAGCCTTAGGCAGTCATAAAGGGATTTTTTGAGAGGAGGCTAGATCTAGAGTGTGTGGTGCTTGGATCAAGACTGTGTGATTAGTAAATCAGTCCACTGACTACTTTGGCATGGCTCTGGCAAGGATTAAGGGTGTGAGTGCCACACCTGCACTAGGATGAGTTGCTTGCATAAAATATAAGCAGAAAGGGGGTCAATGTACTCTCTGCTGCCTGCTTGCTGTGGACTACTTCTCCCCTGTATGCTCCTCTGCCATGCCATACTGTCTTGGAGTCAGCTGTCTACAGACCAAGACCTCTACAAACTGTAAGCCAAATAACTTTCTTCCTTTAACCTGAGGTGTTGGGTATTTTATTGCAGCAACAAGGAAAGTCACTAAGATGGCAGTGTATGTTAGAAAAATGAGTGACCTCTTAACTCCACTGAATCCAGTAAGAAATATGCAAAGCAACAAACGGCCAGTGGCAGAGACTGAACACAAGATTACAGAAGAAAAAAATCAAGAGATGAGGGAAAGCGAATATTCTTTTCATACTATTTTGGTCCTGTCTCAAATACTTCATTGGAATTCAAGAGAAATAAATGTTAGACTAAGAGACCAAGGAATGGATACTGCTGTTTCTTCCACCTTTCAGGCAGCTATGAAACAAATACTTTTAGTAGGAAGTTGGAGTTCTTAAATAACAAAAATCAAATTTAGAGACAGAAATTTCATGACACTAATGGACTCAAATATTGTTTTTCATAAAAAACCAAAGATGAGAAATGCTTCCTATTCCAGATCAACAGCTAGAGCTGTAGCAGCTACTGAACAATGGATACTCAAGAGCTGCGGCCAGCCCTCACCTAGAGAGACCTTATGCCCATCGCTGCCAGGGTAGCAGGCGATGCCCACATCTTCCCGATGGCTGCAGTCATGCTTTCCCCATTGTCTCCTGGAACACTGAAGGAAAATGGTTTCTTTTCCTGTGCAGCTCACATCATCCAGCCATATAGGCCCTGGGCTTTCTTCAAAATGGTTTGGAGAGACTTGTTTGCCATACCTGCAGTAAAAAAGTAAGCGACATGCACAGAACTGTTGTCTTATGCTTCCAGTAACCATAAAACAATCTAATATAGTGTCAGAACTTCAGAAGGTATTTGCGTCTTCTCTTACCTGGGAGCCTCAGAGCTGTGTTTGTTTCATCACACATTTTAATTGTCCTAATTTTTTGATTGATTCAATGAGTAACATCTGGGTAAATCATTCCTGCATTTTGTCTAACGTTTACCCTACTGGCCAGAGATGATGCAGACAATGAGCTAAACCTCAAGTTCCTGACAGTGGAGGTAACCCTGTGAACCATGGAGGGAGAAGAATTGTTTAATTTTGGTCCCTGATGAGCTATCTGAGCTTACCTCACTTCATTGGCTTCTCTAGGCCTTTTTAGGAACTTCTCTAAAATGAAGTGTGTGTTTTAATTTAGGAATTTGCTCAAGGAAGGTAGCCAATCCCTGATACAAATCTGGATTTCTAGCCATTAAATTCAAAATAATGACATTGTTCTTAGTATTTCACAGTGATACAAATTCAATGCTTACAAATTATTCTTGTGTTCCATTAACTTTATTCTATCTATGATATATGTGTTATAATAAAATTATAAGTTGCAAAATAAGAAAGATCTGCCTTTGGGTTTGATCTAAAAGGTCCCCTAAAAGGTTCATGTGTTCAGTCAAAGGTGCAGCTTTTGGAAATCTGATAGGATCATAAAGGTTCTAATGTTACCAAGTGGATGAATCCATTCATGAGTACACTGGCTGACAGGGCTTATTAGGAGGTGGGACTTAAGTGAACGACACAGGTCCCTGGAAGGTGGTCTAGAAGCTATAGGCTGATCCCAGTTTTCCTCTCAACGTATACAGAAGAAAAGCTTAATGGCTTTAAGATACAAAATAAATACAATAAGGAGAAAAATATCAGTACTACTTGATTCTTAATATAGAAAAAGTCAAATAAATGACATTACCTGTAAATACAAGGTACAAATATTTGCATAACAGATTCATTTAAGCAGAAGATGACATTTATTAGTTAAATTAAATATCAATAAATTTCATTAAATTAATTTAATGTCAATATGTATATGCTACATTACATCTTTTGACCTAATTACTTTTATGACTTCTCTGCCCATTAAAAACTGAAAATATGGGGCATTATGTACATTTATATATTTATGTTATTATTTATAACTAAGCAAGGGAAAATGAAATATTTTAACCTAAAAAGCTAATCTGAATATTAAGTAAATAATGGCATGACTGTTCAATATATATTACTTTACCATTAAAACTTATGACTGGGTAGCAATATAAAGTAAAAAACATGAATATAAAATTCTTATGTCCACAAATAAAGCTGATATAAAGGCAAAACTTGAGATTTAAAATACCACAATTAAATTCTAGTGAAAAAAACTCTTACATACACAATTTTACTGCAAAGCCAGCTTGGGTTTGCAAAGTTAGGTGCTGAGAAGGAAGACATGGATGGGCCCTCAAAAGCCGGTCAGGCTAGAGGGGAAACAGACAATTCATTACAGAATGTACGTATGCTACACTAGTACAAAAGTGGAAAAATTGTGGGTAGTTATTCAATTTTCTGTTTTCCAAACTTTCTCTGCTTTATATTACTTTAATGAATGTCTAAACATGGCTTTGCTCAGGCTAAACAAAAGCATATTTTTAAGGTTTTGAAAATATTTGTACTTAGCTCAAACTGAAATGAAGTAATTTCTCCAATTTTTTTCAAGTGTGAGAATATTATCTCAAACATTATGTCGAAATACGGAAAACAAAAATGAATGGGCCTTCATAGACATCATTCAAAAATTTAGTCATCATTCAAATATTTAGCTCCAAGGCATTATTTACAGTTACTTTGCTCTGGAATGCATTATGCATGTGGCATGAAATACATCACCCAAAGTTTGATACTCAGCTGCTGAGTGAGTGAGGTTAAGGGCAAGTTCTAAAGGTCATCTCATGACAAGAGAGCTGTTTTTCTCAAGTAAGAGTGACAATTATCATCCCATTCTAAGAAAGGAAATAGCGTAGTACCAAACAATTTAACACTAGACTTTGCTGCTACTTTAGAACCAGTGATGTCAAAACTAACAACCTCCCTTGGGAGTGATGTCTGAGAATAAAATCAGCCATTCAGAGTCTCACTTGAATAGGACAAAGGACCTACAAGACACCCTGGCTTTATCCAAGTATTCATCAGTGCTTCTAGTATTCGGGAAGAACACTGACAGTAAGAAAGGTAAATGAGGTAAAGGGCCAGAGGTTGTTCACCATCTTAGAAAATGTCACTGATTTGTTGTTGCAAGTCCATACATAGGTAGGAGATTGAGTAGGTAGGTAGGAAAGCAGACGGTAGACAGAGGATAAATGGAAACAAAGAAAACACGTGTTTTAGTATTCTGAACTTATAATTCAGGGTTAATTACACAATAAGACTTTTAAAGGTATAACTTGGCATTCAGCTGCCTTGTTTCAATGAATCTTACTTAAATCCCAGCTGCCGACAAGCCACGTAAGTATTGAGCTCAGTCCAGCCATCGTCACAGACAGTGCCCCACTGTCCCCTGTAGTACACCTCCAAGCGACCCTCCTGGCTGCCTTTCCCACCTGCAAGCCTGATGACCCCATCTGCAATATGAAGGAGACATCAGGACTAAGCAAAGCAAGTCTGAAAACACACAACGGAACATTAGCATTTGACCAGAGGCACTGCCATAGCTCGCATTCGACCTTTGTTAATCTTACCACTGTACCCAACAGCCTGAGGTCGCTACCTTGTTTCTGAAGCTGGCCACAACATATATCTGTCCTAACACTTATACTCCTACTTTGTGAGTGGAAAAAATCCTGATAAAATGCCAAAGAATCTACATTGATTTTTGTAGATTAAAATAATATTGAGAAAATTTCCCATAACTTCAGTCTCTATAAATCTAAGCAATGCAGATTATATACATTTAAAAAACAAGAAAACATAGTAACTTCAAAATTTTAACTGCAAATAAAAATTATTGGATTATGAAGACAAAAAAATACTCTGGATAAAGAATAATCTATCATGTCTGTACATTTATTATTCTCTAGGCATTCATGAATTACAAAGACTGAAGTACCTGCCTTGCCTTTGTTCTTTTATTGATAATATAGATCTGAAATTTGAATCTAGTCAATCAATGAATAATTAATTTCCAGAGAATTCAATAAAAAGATTCTAAGTAGAAGCACAGTAACATAAATTTCATTTTAAAAAATAAATTTAAAAATCATTTCCTTCCGAAATAATTCAACCGCTCTGCCTCCATAAAACAAATAATTTGGATAAAGGTCATATTTTTATGACTCTGGGATCTTCTAAAGCAATTAAATGTCTCATAGAAACAACCATTTGTTAATAATAAAATATTTTACTATCTGGAAGGCACCATCACACATATTACCTCATCTGACCATGCTAGCAATAATACAAGACTATCAGCCTTTGAAAGAGGAGGAAGTGCAGTTCAAGAGAATAAAATGCTCTAGCTTAACTCAGCATAAATTATAAATTTCTATTGTATATAAATGTCTTATTCTGCTAATAAAAACCCACTGTATAAATTCAATATTCTGTAGGCCCTAAGAAGATAACCTTGATTTTTCTTGAGGTAAGATTAGATAACATCTTTCCTCAAGTTAACTTTGACATAGAAACAATGGGTTGTGTGTGTGTGTGTGTGTGTGTGTGTGTGTGTGTGTGTGTATGAGATAGCTTGGATAATTGTACTGCTGATTTCTGCTCATCTCTTGAAAGGAGAAGTTAATGATTAAATTATTTTCCTTCTTTTTAACTTTTTATAACATTTTAGAACCAATTTTGCATGCTTACATGTGGTAAAGTAAACAATTAATTTTAAGACAACATTATGCAGAGTGACAATCATTGTTGAATTTCTATTATTCTGAATTTGTATTATTTCTATTATTTTATTTCTAATTTTTATTACTTTTTATTCTCTTTAAAAAATAAAAAAGAAACAAGTAAAAAAGTAACAATGGATTTGTGATGTTACAACTTCATTCATAGTTTTTTTCTTCCTTCTAAGCATGTAAATTCATACAGATATAACAATTCATATTCAGACATTCTATTCTTATAATACATAACCTATATGGACAGGCATGTTGCAATTTGGAATTGTCAGAAAATCACAACAAAGCTAACTTGCTGTCTTTAACAGTGTGCTTTAATCAATAATCACATCAATACAGTTTTATGCAAGCAATAAACATTCAGACAGTAAGACCAGTTAATAGATGAATTAACTAAACATGTAATTATCATACACAATATCTGAAATTTATCATTGCACATTGGCTTTGATTACTATGGACTACATATTGCAACAAAGTCAGATTTTATGACTAGCTTTATAGAAATGTCTGACCTGAAAGTGCAAAATTCAGAAACATCGTAGAAGAAGGAGGTAACATTTTGATATAGCTTATATCAGATATTTTTGGTTTTAAATACATGGTTTCATTTAATATATCTGTTTGAATGTTCTTTTGATAATACTATGTGAATCAAGGAGAAAGAAAGGTGTAGCAAGTCCAAATGGTGTTTGGGGTAGGGTTGGTAATTTAAGGGGGTGAAACCCTTACCTGTAAGGGGAGTGCAGGACACCCCAGCATCTTCTTTGTGATTACAGTTGTGCTCACTCCAAGAACTCTTTGGACATTGCTCAATTGAAAGTTCATTTCCAGTGCAGTGTACTTCATCCAGCAATATTGGGCCAGATCCTTCCCCAAAATATGCCTGATTCCATGCTTTGGCAATGCCACTGAGCAAACAAAAGAACATAAAAATTCTGGACTCAACACCAAAGGTTGGTTTGACTTACTGTATTTTTTGTTTTTTTGTTTCTGGTAGATACATATTAATTAACTCCCCCTGAAACAATTCTCTCCATCAGCCATGCATGACATTGTGTATTTTATTTACACTTGTTTGCTGTTCTTTGTATTTCCTGCCACTGCACATGTTTCAAAGACTGGCAGGCAGCCCCAGTATTTGCCTGCCTTTTCTTCATCAGCAATGGAACTTCATTTGTCCATTTGTTTTGTTCATTTTATTTTGTTTTGGTTTGGTTTTGGTGGTACTGGGGATTGAATCTAGTGCCTTCATACTGAGCTACATCCTTTTTCTTTTGACATAGTCCTGTTAAATTGGCCAGGTTGGGCTCAAACTCACAATCCTCTTGTCTCAGCCTCCCAAAGTGCTAATATTAAAGGGACATGCCACCACACCTGGCTGGAATCTCAGATTTTAGAAAAGCTAATCACTGTCCAAAATAGAGACCAAATTTCCCAGCCTCCTCTCCCTCTAGATAGATGACTGAGTTTGTTTGTGGTAAGAAATATATAACACAAAACATACAATTTCAAGCATTTTTAAAAGTATAGTACATTTAGTGCACTCACTAAATAACCATCAGCATCATCATTCCAAAACTGTTGTCATCATTCCAAAGCAAAACTGCACCATGCCTTGCTTTTACCAATTATATTTCTGGAGAAAAGTGCCAGATTCACTTCGGGTATGGCTCTGCTCACTTCCTCCTTTCTGCTGATCCTCCTGGGTAGATCTTGTGAAGCTATGGTGGGCCATGACCTCTCACATGGAGGCCAACAGAACCTCAAGCAAGAAGAAGCGCAGAGCCCTAATGACTTGACTGCAGAACCACCAAGATATCCTGGAACTGGCTACCTTGGGTTTCTTAAGAGAGGGATAAACTCATCTAAGTTTGTTTAAGCCACTGTTATCTTCAGTCCGCTGTTGCTTGTAGTCAAACCTATTCTCAACAAAAGCATTTTCATCAAAATGTATTCATGGTGAATTTACTTCTCATACAAATAATACTGCACTCTAGGACCCTGGATTTCAGTGAAGATGATCGTAGTCACTGCTGACGTGATTAATGACTTTAAGAGCTGCAAGTCAGCCCCTTTTCACCTTTGAAATTTTAGACTATGACATTTTAGTTTTAAGTTTGTCTTTCAATGATATTGCATCTGTATCCTATCGTTTTACATGCCTATTTTTCACAACATTATAATTATATTGAAAATTTACAATCAAAATATATTGAAAGAAAAATATTGGCTAAATGATTGTAATACTCCAGAAATGGTAGTTTTGGATAACGAACTTTGTGATTAAAAATGCATTTCTCTGACTAATTTTAGTAGATACTATGGAAGTTTCTTTTAAGAGAATACATGTCTAAAAATATCAAAACATTTCAAGAGCTGGGGAGATGGCTTAGTGGAATAAGCACTTCCCTGGCAAGTGCAAGAGTCTGAGTTCAATCCCTGGTTCTGCAAAACGAACAAACAAACAAAAAAACCACAAAAATGAAAAAATTCCAAAGTTAAAAGTTAATTACCTTGAAAACAAAAGTTAAGGAATGTTTATTCCATTATCACCTGGCTCATTGTGTTTAAAATTTGGAAAGTGTGCAGGGGGAAGGATAAAGTAATATTTATAAGAAGAGGTAGGAAAGAAGCTGAAGGAAAAATGTGCTTTCCTTTCCTGCTTGAGCAGAATATTTGTAGAGTCAAATTTTAACATTCGAGAATCTTAACACTTAAAATCACTAACATTTGTAGAACGGTGGGATCTCTGTAGTCTGTCCCTAAAGATATCAAAGAATAATATCTAGACAGTTAGATAAATGTGATACACATAGTAAATAAATGCTATCCAAATTATACTGTCAAAATAGCTTAATTTCATGAGTGAATTTGTTTTTCTAAGGGTGATATAATGATAGAATGGAAAGTCATTTCTACTCCATTGGTTAACAAGAAATAAATGTTTCATTAACAGAATTATTTTAGGGCTGGGAAGATAGCTTATGGTCCAAGAGCAAGGACCTAGGTTCATTCCCTGGCACTGCATGCTGTGCCATACTGGGCACCGATCTGGGCACCGAAACCAGGTATGGTGGTGCATGCCTATAATCCCAGTGCTGGGGAAGCTAAGACAGGAGAATCACCATGAGTCTGAGCTGCATAGTGAGACCCTGTACCAAATAAATAAATCTTTAAAAAAGTATTTTATGTAAAGGCTTCAGTTATTTTATTTTATTTATTTATTTTTTGTGGTACTGGAATTGAACTCAGAACCCTGCACTTGCCAGGGAAGTGCTTATTCTACTGAGCTATCTTCCTAGGCCCAGTTTCAGTTATTTAAAATCATGTCTAGATGCCTTCAGAAGAGGCATCCAGTTTCCAATAGGAAAGATCTATCTTTATATTTTTCTTATCAAAAACACATACCAATACTTCCAGCAGATGCCCAAAATGGTAGATATTACTAAAGCCACACATAACATATTTTCTTTTCTGTGCATACATACCTATGATAAAAGAGACTTTATAAATGAGCGATAGTAAGATATTAACAATAAATAATAATAAATTAGAGCAGTTGTGATAGAATAGCATGATAAATGATGAAAAGAGCTGTAAGAGTCAAACTAATGCAAAGGAATAACTCAATAAATGTGGGTTCCCTTCCTCATTCTGGAACTATGATATGGGGTTTTCCTCCCAGCAATTAAAGAGCAACAAGGATCAACCAAAATCTTGACATTTTTTTTTGTCCTAATGTTTGTTTTACTAATGTTTGGTCCTAAGTTTGTTTTACTTATTTGAACATAATCTAAAAACAATATTTTTTTCAGTTTTTACAAATATTGTTCATTTTAATGAAGCTGGTACACACATGTCCATTTAAACCCCATATCCCAGGCCAAAAAGCACAAACAAAATCAAAAGGAGCAGTGTTCTGTTATACATAAATCTGTGTGAGTAACTTTATTAATTTTGAATGAAAATTAACTTTTCAGGGATCTTCTGATGAGATTTTTTAAAATCTTAAAACCGCTTTCTCTTCAGTGAAACTACCCTTGGAGTTGATCAATCTCTCACCATGTCTGTCATCTGGACACGACAGCTCATCTTCCTCTTCTTTTTGGTCCAGACCCTCAGATTTTAAGCTTCAAGTTAAGGAAAGGTCATTTTTCCA
>NDGM011252956.1:0-15936 GCA_002564305.1 Octomys mimax | reverse complement strand
AAAAAAAAAAAAAGAAAAAAAAAAAAAAGAATCATGTGGGGGAATATTGATTTTTCTCAAAAATTTTGCATCTGGTGAGAAACATGACCAGTGCAATCTTTTCTCATGAACTTGGATGCAGTCAAAAGAGAATTCTAGAAAACAGTTGCTGATCAAATATGGTGGTTTTTTTTTTTTTGCTTTTTTGGCAGAACTGGGGATTGAACTCAGGACCTTGTGCTTGCCAGGCAAGTGCTTATTCTACTGAGTCATCGCCCCAGCCCCACCTATCAAATATTTTGATTTTGGTTCTATTAGATAGATATATAGGACCCGGTTGTCATTAGTTACTAATCTTAGGATGAGACATATAAAAATGCCCCAAGGGTGAGTATGGCTGTATGAATCATGGATCTGCAGACAATGGTGTTTTCTCCTTAAAAAGCTTCACCCTGAAGCATCTGGGACATTTATTAATATGATAAGGAATATCATAGAAAGAAGTTGGTTATCGCTTCCTTTTGTTACTAGAATACAGTGTGAACCAAACTGGATAAGGAAGGTCATCTCATTGCCCAGGAAGGCTGACTACATTCAGAGCAAAGCAACAAGCTTCAGAACAAAGTTTCTGGTGTTAGAACTTCTGGCCCTAGTGCCTTCTCCACTCCACCCAGGACATTGCATCGATAGTCTTGCTAGCACAAATATTTAGTATATGTCAACTGAAGATGGTAGTGAAAACTTTTAATGAGTTTGTATGAAAAATAAGAGGAAAAAATATACCAAAACTAGTTTAGGGCAAATGCCAGGATGAACAAATTCTTTTTCAAGAATGAGTAACAAAATCCTCCCACCGGAAGCCTACTCAAAGTGACTGCAACACAAACAAATATAGTTATAACATTCAACAGAAAGAAAAAGCATGATTAAAAACATATTTTCATTTACCACAGTAAATTTTAGTGTTTTAACTTTAAAAATAAGTTAAAAACAAATTTCATCAATCGATGTAACAGAAGATGTAATAAGAAGACAGATTGAAGAAAAAAAAAGAACAAGCTCATGCATGAGTTGTCAAAGGAAGCTAAAAGATTAAGAATGAATCATAAAAGTAAGAAAATGATCATAAAATTAATGATTTAATTAAAACAAGGGCACACTCAGAGAGTTGTAGACAGTAAGCTCATGAAATTACTGAAAAATCCTCAGGAAAAGAACAAAGATGTTTGGTTGGAGAGAGGAAGACTATTGATTAGTGACAACAGGATGACCACTGAAAATTCGACATTTGAGTACAGAGATTATGATATATCTGTGGAACTCTGTGGTTCTTTGGCCAACAGATAGAAGAATGAAATGTGATTCTCACATAGTGTGAAAGAAAATCAGGAGCAATGGATTTGGGAACAATGGCATATAGGGCTGGAGAAGAGAGCAGTTTCAGTTATGGGTTTTCTCTCTTTTGCCTTATGACTCTTATTTGCTCAGCTAGACATTGCCTGCAATTAGGCTAGAGCCTTCATAAAGGAAGATGACTTTTACATTCATATTTGTGTTTTGGAGGCCTCGACAATCTGGTTGACAGTTTGGGTAAAGTGGTTAAATGAAGAGCATTGAGCAAGAAATATAGATGTCTTAGAAGAACAGAACAGGAATAGGGCCTGTTCATCACAAAGGAAAAAGGCAGTCAGAGTCAAAGCAGAAATTGTAAGACATGTATCTTGAGTAACAGGAGTAAACTTTTCATAAACAGGCTCATCAATGTCAAATCCCATGAAGAGATCAAGAAAGGTGAGAATTTTAAGAAAGTCTTTGGTTTGTTGAGAAAAAGCCACTGCTGTAGTCTGTGTGTTTACAATCAATCTGAAGAAGAATCAGAGACCTGAGAGTAATGTGTTATCAGCTATCTCTTGTAATTCTTCATGCTTTTAGCAAAACATCTAAAACTAAAGTATTTTTCCAAACAGAGTTATAAGAATAACATTGAAAAACTCAAACTAATCTCCTAAATACAGAAAAATAAGTAACACATTTCCACTAAATATTTACTTGGAATACATTTCCATTGCTTGTATTTTCTTTTATGTCAATGATAATGCTCTGTGATGAACACGTGGGGAAAGAAACAGGCTCAGGACCACCAGTGTACAGGCCATGACTGTGTTAGTATGGGGCAGAGCTGAGATTTGACATTGGGACTTCGAGCTCCTGTCCTGTTTTCCTTAAGGCATTTTCATGCCAACATTCAGAAAATAATAGGGAAAATTACTGTCATGTTTTCACTGCAGCAGGTGTACATTATAAAAAAAGCTTTGTTAAATTAATCATGAGAAAGAGAAGGAATAAAAACAATGCATTTAGTATCTGTTGAAAGAAAAGTTTAGACTTTTCCTCCTGTTCAAAGAAAATGGTAAGGCCAGGTATATAGCTCAGCACAAGTGCCTGCCTAGCAAGTGCAAGATCCTGAGTTCAGGCCCGAGAGAGAGAGAGCGAGAGAACGAGAGAGAGAAAGAGAGAGAGGAACAAAGAAGAGGGGTATTTTCTCCCTCTTCACCCTTTTATTTCTCATTTCCTCTTCTCTCCCTTTGCTCATTAAGACATTAAATATTCAATCCATTAAATATTTAATTTATAAGTCAGGAAGCTAACAACATGAACTAGTTAAAGTAAATTGATGTTTAAAAAAAAAAGAAGCAAAAAAGAATTCAAATGATTTCTCTACATTCTTAAATCTGGCAAAGTGCTGGCCAGTCTGGGTGATGAAGTAAACTGCTCACTAAATGCTTGTAATCACTTGAGTGACCTCAAACTTTCATCACTGAAGACAACCGTGTCATGTCTTCTCAAGAAAATGCACTCTTAACACATTAATCAGCAAGTCCACAAGAGCCGGCAAAACCAGCTGCTTGATATTTAAGAAGGATAAATTATAAGACACAATTAAACAGCTCATTTTTAGCAATACTGATCCATCAAATAGTTCAGTTTACTGTTTGACGATTGTTTATATTTTCTTTCTAGCAAGTGCACCATAATGAGAGTTCTTTGAAATAGGGTTTCTGTTTGCTTAGCTGACCAAACAACTCCTGTTTGAATAAACTATCAGTGCTTTGTTGTACTGTATGCTCCAGAAAAATTATAAACTATGGTAGCTCTTGCATCTTTTTTTTTTTTTTTCAGAACCGTGGATTGAACTCAGATCCTTGTGCTTGCCAGGCAAGTGCTTATTCTACTGAGCCATCTCCCTGGCCCCTAGCTCTTGCATCTTTATGGACACTTTTGTGTAGTTCAATGTAAGCAAACATGCTAACCCAGACCATTTAACATTTGCTCTGGTACACTTGTTTTAATATTTTTATCAAAATTGTGTTCTGCAGACTAATTTGTTCACATATTTTAAAATATTTTTCAATATTCACACATTTTATAATTTTTTAATATGTATAAAATTTGTACTATTTTTCTCCTGGAGAAAAACTTTCAAAATATCTAATGCATACATTAGTAAAGTAAGTATGTCAATTTATCAACTCTTTGCAGAATAATATGTTATAGGATGACATTATTAAAATTATTGTTGTAGAATAAAAATTATCAAGACAAAAACACCAAGAAAAAAATTGAGACCAACATGTACCAATATTCAATTTAATTATTTTTATAGAATAAATTCTAATTAAAATACTTTCTTTATTATTTGTAAACTAATAAATTGCCATCATTTTGACAGACATAAAAGGAGAAATAATTGAGTTTCCAGTATTCCAGTATTTAGAAGGGAGGTAGAAACTATGCCTGTTTTACTTCCTTGTAAATCCAGAGCATTTTTGAGGTATATATTTAATTCCTCAAAATTACGCAACTCTGCAGCTGCTATGTGGAAGCTTAAACATTGAGCTCTTGCTGTTATTAATTTTATATATTCTTTCCATAGAATAAAAGAATCTCTATTAATTGAATATCTATAGACAGAAATATTACTGACTTCTCATGCCCTTGATAGAAGGCATTTTCATACTGTGGAGACACTAATGCACAGGGAATATTGGTCAGCTTTTCTGTTACTGGGTCATAATGCCTGACACCCACAATTTAAAAGAAGAGAGGTGCTGTTTGGCTCATCGTATCAGAGGACTAACATGGTATCAGTTCTTGGGTGGTACCAACTTTCTGTAGTAGTCAGCCTTCTTGTCACTGGGACATAATCTCTGACATCCATGATTTTAAGGAAGAGAGGGTTAATCTGGCTCACACTTTCAGAAACTTTTCATCCAAGATGAGCTGCATCAAGGTAGGAACATCATGGCAAAGGGGCATGGCAGAGCAAAGACACTTAGTTCAAGAGAGCCAGGGAGCAAAGCATGGGACCATGCCAGAGAGGAAAGGGCACAAGCCCAAAGTCATGCCTCCACGAGCCCACTGACAAATCCAGAAGGGTCCATGCACCCAGGATATCAAGTTGACACAATCATGCTAAATTGTCATATATTGTTTTAATATTACTTTAGTATTACTTGAGGTTTTTATATATAGTAAATACCAATGCATTAATTAATCAGATTATGCATCTGAACCAGATTATGTATTAAATTATGTATCTGAATTTAACTGCAGAACTAATAGGATATTTTTTTAAAGGAGCTGCTTAAAATATTGTGGGACCTCACTAAATTCTGACATCTGAAGGGCAAGCATTCATGAGAAAAAGATGGTGAGAAAATTAGCTAGAGCTCTACAAGCATGAGTTGAAGCTTGCCATCTTCGTGAGGCCCAAGGTGTAGGACCCGGTCTCCATAAACCACAGGTTGTACAACTTTTCAAATGCTTTGACTTGCCTACTCCTAGATGTTTATTGTCTTTTCCTCAGTAAACACTGAGTGAATCTTGTTGTAATTTATAGGTATTAACATATAGTATTGGCATATTATGTCTCTGGGAGCTGTAGCAAATAAATTGGTGAAATTAGACTTTTGACATAAAGCTTCCACAAAAATATGACTCTGTGTATCTGCTGTACTGGGTTGTATTATTGTGTTATAAAATAAATCTAGACAACTCCAAAGAAAAATTGTTAAGTTCCTTGAGAGAGTGAAAGTTGTAGTAGCAAGTGACAGGCTAGGCAAGGTGCTACCAAGACCAGAAAAATCATGACGTGGTCCTAATACAAAACTTTCCTATTTCATTAGCTTCTTTTCTCTTGAAATAACCTCAGAGGAAACAAGTTAGTTTTAAAATCATACACCATAATTTACAATTTCAGAATACTTTTTAAACTCTAAAGTATTAAAACCAGCAAAGAGAGAGAAAGTCTTCAGAGATGAATTACACATTTTGAGATTGGAAGCAGATACACTCTGTACATAATCAAAGTCATACTTGTAAGGCATGAAAGAGGATCAGGTGATCAAGAGATGCAAATCAGAGCAGCACTGAGGTTACATCTCACCCTAGAAAGAATGGGTTTCATCAAGAATTCAGCCAACAACATCCTGGAGGGGCTTTGGGGAAAAAGGATTCCCTTTTCCACTGTTGGTGGCAGTGCAGCCTGGTACAACCATTTTGGAAATCAGTATGGAGATTCTGCAAAAAGCAAAGATTGGAGGTCCCATTCAAGCCAGCTTTTGCCCTCCTAGGTATTTTCCAAAAGAACTGAGAACATCATATCACAGTGATATATGTGCACTCAGGTTTATAGCAGCCCTATCTGTCATAGCTAAATCTTGGAAACATCCCAAATGCCCATCGGCTGAGGAATAGATAGAAAAAGATGTGGTATTTTTGCACAATGGAGTGTTATTCAGCTATAAAAAAGATAAATTTGAGGCTTTGTAGATAAATGGATGCAACCAGAAACTATATTGGTGAAATATATCAGACCCACATGTGCAAACATTGTATTGTGTCACTAGTGTGAGAACCACAAAAAGTAAATAAAATTTGAAAGGTACTGCTATGATGTGCTGTCCTCCCAAAGCCTCATACAGTCATGGGGTGGCTTCTGTGATTTATTCTCGATCCAGTGCTGGTGTTGTCCCTGGGGTGGGTCACTTGCATTATAATATAAGGAGGAGAAAGATGGTAGCTAGCTGCCAGAGCTGCTGCCGCTCTCTTGCTCTTTGCCCACCATGAAAAATTGCTCTCTGCCATGGGCCACTCTGCCTTGGAGCCAGCTGAGGATGGACTGACACCTCCACCATCTGTGAGCTAAATAAACCTTTCTTCCTTCATTTTGAGTGTTGTGCATCTTTTTTCCAGCAATGAGAAGAGTAACTGAGTTTATATTTCACAATATAAACTGTGAAAGGGAAAGAATTTGTTCAGTGGGAAGGAAAAACCGGTATGAGGAAAAGGACAAATGAAAGAAGGGAAAAAGACACATTTATGCATATATGCAGGATAATTTGGATAATTGTACTGCTGCTTTCTAATGTTCTTTTGAAAAGAGCAGTTAATGGTTCCATTTTTAAAAATTTTTTTTGTTTTTAATTTCTTATAATGTTTTTTGTTGTTAATCTTTTTTTTTTAAACCAATTTTTGCATGTTTATATCTGGTAACCTAAACAACTAATCTGAAGATCTCATCATGCAATACAGCAGCCATTGTAAAATTCCTTCTGCCTCGTTTAGTGAACACTTTTATCTTTTCTAATGCTATTTTTTAAATTACTCTTTTGTATTCTTTAAAAGGTAAATAAAACATTTTTAAAAAAGAGAAGTAGGGGGCTGGAGAGATGGCTCAGTGGAATAAATGCTTGTCCGGCAAACACAAGAACCTGAGTTCAATCCTTGGTTCTGAAAAAAAATTAAAAAAATAAAAAATAAAAGAGAGAGCGAGGGGGGGGGAGAGAGAGGTGACAGCAAAGAAATCCTTTATTGCCGGGCACAGGAGGGTGGCAAAAACAAGCTGGAGACCCTCGAGGTAGAGACAGAGGTTGGAGCTTTTATGGGATTGGGCTAGAGGCAGACTAAACTCCGTGGGCAGTACAGCGACACAAGAGGTGCTGATTGGGGGAGTTTAGGGCACAAGAAAATAAAAAAAAGACCCTCTTTAGTACCCTGGTTAACCTGGAGAGTTGGAACAAGGGGACAGAAGAGAGTCTAAGAGCAGTCTCTTCATCGCTGCCTCTGAGATTCTCACTCCTTGCTGCATCGACTCCACGATGACCACGTAGACCGTTGCATTAGCACCGCACCATCGATACTGAGATGCTGAGGTTTAACCTTCCTCCAACCTAAAGACACAAGCATTTCTATTTTAGTATTTGGAAAATATGATGAAACAAGTTTACGTGAGAGACCTCAGGATAGTATCAGATATAAATAGTAAAAACATATTTCTGTTAAGATATTATAATAATAGAATGAAGAAACATTACAAATTTGTGTATTCTTCAATTTTATAAAGAGAATGCTGTGCATTTGTTTCTTTTTTAAAACTAAAAAAATATTGTGAAGCAAAATTTAAAGCTACATTAAGAACTATTTATGTGAGGGCCGGCCAGCTAGCTCAGCGGACTAAAGCGCCAGCTTCGGCTGAGTGCAGTGGCCGGAGTTGGATACCCAGCTGCCATGCAGGCCCCGACCCCACAGTGCGCTGAGAGGGCCATCGAGACCGGGCGTGGAGGTGTGCGCCTGTAATCCCACCATTAGGGAGGCTGAAAACAGGAGTATCACTATGAGTCTGAGCTACGTGGTGAGACCCTATACCAAATGCATAAATGAAAAAAAAAAATTGATAAGTTTTTATTGGTTACTTATTACTTGCTAGGCTGTATGTTAAGCTCTGAAAATAAAAGATGATTATGACTTGAACATCTTTAAAGAGTTTTAATCAGATAAGGAAGACAGACATGAAGATGAAGAATTATAGTGTAGTATGATAAATCCTCTAACAATGACATTTGCAAGACACAGAAAGGATTCAAGAGAAGTAAATTGGGATTGGCAGGAAAGGAAATTTGCTTAGGGAGGCAGGTTCTGTACATAAACTGCTGTCATTCTTTACCGCATTGGGTGCTGATCACTGAGAAAATCTCTTCTTGGTAGATGCAAATATCACTTTTTACACGTGAGCAGCTTACAGTGAGAATTAAAATTTACTTGTGTAGATTTGCATATGTGTAATGGCAAGATGAGTACTAAACAATGACCTCATATATGCAGTAGTTATCTTGAATTTATGGTTTCATTCAAGTCCTGAAATAACACTTGCTCTAATAAATGGACATAGCCATAAGATGCAAATAATGTTTACCATAAACATATTATTTTGTGAGACTGTCTAAATCCTTGCATATGTGTAACTTTTTTCCCATAAGAATTGTATGAAACAGATAAAAATGTATTCCTCATTTCCAGATGGGAAAACAGAAATAAAATGTTTATTTAATCTATGTGAGGCCTCACATTTGGAAACTGAATATAGATGACTTGAAATTCAAGGTTACCAGATAACAAAACTTGTGTCCTTAAGCCACTTTATTAGATTTGCTTACACAGACCCTGAAGTCAGAGAAAAGAGCTTAAAGAAAAATTTTAATGCCAAGCTTTAGAAAGGCTAATAGAATTAAAAGATAAGAAATTTTTAAAAAGGCACATAGCTCAGATTGCAAAGGGAAACACCCGCTCCTCCAAATCTTTCAATAATGGTACAATGGCTGTAGAAAAATGCTACTTACTTATTGTAAAACAATCAAAGAAGAGTGAAGTCAATATGCCTCTACAAGAGTATTAAGATTTAAGTGAAATTTTTATCTCATTTAAAATTTTTTTGAAAATGTTAAATGTTTTCATGCTTTGTTAGGCAGTTTTCCCATCACTGTAATGAAAAAACTGAAGATAATCAACTTACAAAGAAAAAAACTCATCTTTTGCCTCAAGAATTCTGGAGTTACTAGTGTAAACTCAGGTCTGCTAGCTGTTATTTTGGGTCCTTGAAATATGTCGAATGCTATAGTGGGCAGTCTTGGAAAAAATAAAGGAAAAGCTTACACTAACAGCTAGGAGGTGAAAAGGAAAGGGAGAAGCTGGCTTCTTACATTCTCATCAAGAACACGACCTTGGTGACCTGAAGGCCCCACTAGGCTGGCTTTACCTTTGACTATGACCAGCACACAGCAGTGCCACCCTTCGAACCACGCCTTTAACATACAGTCATTTGGGGGACATTTGACATCCACGCTGTAACAATGCCCTTGGATTTCATTGCACTTTTTGCCTTTTTCATATTTAAGATATTTAACAAATTCCTGGTTCAACTTCTTGACCTAAGGTAGTTAGATGGTTTTCAGTTGTCTGCCAAGAAACCACAGTCCCAAAGCCAAAAATACACAAACAAAATAAACAAGCACTTTCCAAACGGCTTATCTATGCAAGCAGTACCATGGGGATTTGACATCAATCTGTCTTTTTCAAAGTACCACAGAAAATTGACTTAAAATGTGGAAATACACTGACATTATGCACGAAGAGCACTGTATTACAAAGGAAATGCATATTTCTTTCTGACACTGCTGTGAAATTGGTCTATAGCAATCAGTTTTAACTAGCATTAAAAAATAACTAGCATTAAATTTGAAAATAATTGTTGATTCCATTTCTAGAAGAAATATCACACTGAGATTTGTAAAACCTGACTTTATAAAGCTCTCATGCAATTGTAGGATACATTATTATCATGCACCTCTGCCTTCACTGCGCATAAATTTCTTTTCCTGTGGGATCTGGCAAGGTTGAATTCTGTATGTAGGGTTTGTTTCTTCTATTCATGAGAGACAACACCTGCTGCTGTATGAATCGTTTAATATCGCCCTCGATGTTGACTGTAAAGGTAATTGCGTACTTGGCAGTCAAATATGGTTTTTGCGAGAAGCAATCTCCAAGTACAAAGTGGTCTCTAGAGAGATAACACTTCCATGGACTGGACTCAGGATGCCTGCTGTGAGGGAGACCGGGCCGTGTAGTGGACCTCTGTAGTTTTTGTCAGACTAGCATCCAGTTTCCATTCTTCTTATAGAAACAACTTTAGGGGCTGGAGAGATGGCTCAATGGAATAAGAGCTTCCTTGGCAAGTACCAAAGGCCTGAGTTCAATCCCCAGTTCTGCTAAAACAAAAACAAAAACAAAAACAAAACAATTTTTATTTTCTCTGGGAGATTGTCTAATCTCCATTTTAAATTACTCATCTGTGGTTCAAATTCAAGCCAGATATTCCAAATATTTTCTTTATTTGTTTCCCTGGGAAATTTTCAGCAATTGTTAGAAAATACAAGGCGCCATTCTCATGGACCATCTAATCTAGAAAGATGAAGGAAGTGCCCTAAACCCACAATACAGGGAAAAAATTCCTGTGAAATAAATTTTCTTGGATGCAAGCTGAAACAAAAGAGAGACAGGTTTGTATTTAGTTAAGTTAGTTAATACTTTGCTGTAAAAAATTTACTTGTGCTTAAGTAGTTCAGGCTGAATTTTTCTATGTATTAATGAAATGATTATAACTATGCCATGTCGTTTTGATGACTATACTGACTCCCAGTGATTGAGAGCAAGTAGCTTTGAGTTCCAGGTGACAGGAAATGCATCCAGGTGACTCTAGAGAAGCCTGCCTTGCCCACTGCGAGTTCCCTTGCAGCTGTCCTCAGTCAAAGTCTGACCTCCAGTTACAGAGAGAAGATGCCTGCATTTTTGCCAAAGGAAAAGCTCTCTGGGTCCAAAAACTACCTCACTTATTCACTATTCTTTGATCTTTTGAAGATATTTGGACATTCATAATTAGAGAAAAATTTCAATTTGCAGAGATAATATGTTTTTCATAAGTAATATTATGATACTACTCTTTATATCTATCTATATCTATATCATTTCTATCTATCTTTTATATCTGTATATCTCTATAGCTCTGAACATCCTCATAACCTACTTATGTGGATAACTAATTATGTGCATTAAAACTTGAAGAAACAAAGTACCTTCTAGGGGCCAGGGAGATAGCTCAATAGAATAAGTGCTTCCCTGGCAAGCACAAGGACCTGAGTTCAATTCCAGGTTCTGAAAAAATAAAAAAAGTACCTTCTTCACGATTGTATATCTAATAAACTAAACAACTTTTGATTATTTACTGGAGTGTTTTCTTCCCATATTACAAAAATTCTTTTTTTATGTATTTAGTACAGGATCTACAGGGTTTACAGGGTCTCACTATGCAGATCAGACTCATAGCGATTCTCCTGTTTTCACTCTCCCAAGTGCTGGGATTACAGGTATGCAGCACCACCCCCAGTTTCAATCACCAGCTCAGGGTACCCTGGGGGCAGGCCAGCAGGGCAAGCCAGGGATTGAACCCCAGCTGCTGAGTTCTGCTGAAGCAGGTGCTTTAGTCCTCTGAGCTACCTGTCTGGCCCCAACAATTCATTATGCAAGTAATTCCTGGGTAAAGCAAAGTTTTGGGTAATTCATCTGGTTAGGAAACAAGATGAAGCATTGCAAAGACTGCATTACCATTTTCCAAAATGTTCCTGGAGCCACCCATGGCCTCTTTTAGAAGGATGAGGTCTTAGCGTCCAGGGGGTTAGGATTTCTGTGTCTGTTCACGTTCAATTTTAAGGTCATCCTTGCTGCCCCTCACCTGTCAACATAATACTATTTTAGTGTCCTATGAGAATTACTTTTTATATTTTTAGACTGGAGATTTTGCCTTCCAAAACACCTTATACTATCTGTAGAATTATGCAAATTTAAAGAATCCATGTTTGTTGAAGTTTTAAGAGCATCCCTGAGAGGGTTGTCAGCTGCTTCCTCAACAACTTCAAAATGAGAATCTGCTTCTACCTTTTGTGTAGGATAATCCTCCTGGGGTAAAAATTTTGGAGGTTCTTTTGCCTGAAAATTGAAACTAACACATTTAGCTCAATATGAAAACATACAGGTATACGCACGTTTTCACATGAATTACAGCATGGTGGCTACACTTCTTTATCACTCAATGTTGGCAGAAGATAGCAGGGAGAGCCATTTGTGTACAAGACTCTGTCTTCCACAGTCTCTCTAAAGTATCCTTTAATTATTTGCAGTAAAACCTGGATCAGTGTGCATAGTACCGCTTCTTCATAATAAATTCAGAAGAAATTTTACTTTCCATTTTTTTCTGTTACAGTAAAGATGAAAACATAGGGTAGTTTGGAGACCATGAATCAAGTGTTTTGTTTATACAAAAATAAATTTATGATAAGGTTGGGAATTGTGATTAGGACAATAAGACAGGTGTGGCATCATTTTGTATACATCTAGTCTGATATTAATTTACACTCTAAATTGTTCTTCCAGATGGCACTGAAAACAAGAGATTAGTGAGAATTGTATTTTTGAAATTAAAAAAGGGCTCAAATAAAAATGAGGTTTCTCAGGTAGAAAGCCAGAATTTGTATCCTTTCTGTCAGTCTGGTACCCTGGCCTACCATATTTTGTTCTTCAGGTGTACAGCCTATGCAAACTGGAAGCAGGCAGTGGATAATTTTCAAAAACCCAGCATGACATCTTTTGTGCTGAATGATGAACACATAATTTAAAATTTATAAAAGTAACCACAAGAATAAAGTGCAAGAGCAGAGTAATGGGAGACTTATTGTTTCTTTTGTCATTGAGGAAGAATTTTGGAGATTTTAATTCTCCAGTTCTATTTTTAATTGATCAGGGGGACTCAGGTTTTTTATGTATTTAAAGCTGTGAGGCTCTTTTGTTTTACTAATAGACCAACTGGGTTAAAGCTTAATAGCGATGATGTGATTTTAGTTAGTGCTTATGTACATGAGACCTGCACACTTTGCTCCACTAGTACACTTACTCACAACAGATGTGTGAGTTGTAGTGATTGTTCATCTTATCTGATTTTTAACCTCAACAACAACAACAACAAATATATATATATATATATATATATATATATATATATATATGTACAGACATACTTTGGCTGTACCCTCTTGCCTTGTAAAGAGGAAGCTTTTTCTTTGTTCATTTTTAGACATCATAACATCATCACTGAGCTTCATGGAAATTAAATGAAACGCAAGAAAGTTGGGAGACCAGTCGTAATGGGACGATCATTCCTTTCTGTCATTTCAATTCCCATAACAATGGTAGCTAGCATTTGAAATAAAGAGGTAAAACATAGCAGAGCACAAAACCAAAATAAGTACTCATGAGGCTTACTCATGCAGCTGTCAGAAGACAGCTGCAAAGTGCCGGGTGTCCAGAAGCTCATAGCTTCTGGATATGAAACCGGAAGAAGGTGAGTGAGTTTGAAAACTGGCTTCTTTGGTGTAAGAAACATTAGAAAGAGTACTTCCTGAGGGGGAAAAAATGCTATGAACATATTAGAGCCACACGCCCTGACAAAACTTGTAGCAACTTGTAGCAAAGTCAACTGAGATAATTTTTGGCCTGTTCTCTGGACTACACCTAGGGGACTGAGGTGGCTGCACCCTCTCTTCTTTTTACCCTCTCCAGCAAGTGAATCTATACCGCTCCACACAACACTTGAAAAGGCACACTGGAATGCCTTTGTAAGGTAAAGCCAGAATACCAGCAGAGCCCAGTGAGTAGGACGAAAAGAAAGGAAAACTAAAGCTGAACCATAAAAGACAAGTGAAAATATAATAAATTAAGAATAAAGGTAAAGTTCCAAATTTCAAAATACATGCATATGTCCAATATAAGTTATCAACAAATTAAGCAGTATGTAAAGTCACTTTAGATAAAATAATTTCTACAAATTTGTAATTTAGAACATGTACAAAGTAAATAAAATGTTAATTTCATTAGAAAAATATGTTGATATAAATATATAAAATATAAAAATATATTGATATAAATATATAAAATTGAGTGAGGATGTGGACTTACAATACATTGGCACATATATGTACACACATATATTATATATCTGCTGATGTATAAATACATGCATTTATGCATGCATATGTATGTATTTATCTATATTCCCATATACAGAAATGTTTAACATAAAATTTACAACGTTTTAGAATCTGATAAGATGAACAAATAATCCTCAGTCTCAACAACAATATAGAAGGAATTTATGAACTTGAATCTTGTTCTGAGGAATTAGTAAGAATACAAGGGTAAAGGTAAAATTAGAAGATTATTTAGAGACATGGATGATGGGTAGAGGGTCCAAATAGGCTCAACTTAGAAGCAGATGTAGAATATAAGATAAAATATAAAAATAAAAAGCATAAAAATAGTATCTGAGGACTTAATAGAATTTTCCAGAATGGCAAAATTATCATCACAAAAAATTTGAATATTTTATCCAAAATAGAAAGATAAATCTACAACTTGAAAAGTAATCATTAAGAAGCTATTTGTGACCTAAAAAATAAATTTATTTTGAATTTCTCCTAGAGAAAGAGAGACATATTTCTTATAGAAAGATGCTATATTGATACCAGGCATTTCTTTAGTTGCAAAGAATAGCACAAATCAGGGCTAGGGAGATAGCTGAGTGGCTTAAGTGCCTGCTAGGCCAGTGCAAGGTCTTGAGTTTGATAACCGGTACCAAAAAAGAAAAAAAGAAAAAAAGAAAGAAAACAATATTATGAATCAGTACTTCCAAAGTAATGAAGAAAATTGTCAGCTAGTGTTTATAACAATTTTATCAGTAAACAAATCATCTAATATAATCAGGATGTACTTAATATAACAGTTAAAAAACATGAATTTATATGCAATTAGTAACACAGGTTTATAATACATAAATTCCAAACTTCCTAATTCATGAGAAAAAATACATCAGTTCTACATATTAACAAATATTACAAATTATAGCAAATTAAATTTCAGGCAAACAAAAATGTTATATATAATCAAAATGGCATTACTACCTAATTATGCCTATGAAAATGTTTGCTATATTGAAAGATATCATAGAAAAGCAAGAGAAGAAAGAATGAAAATTTTAATAACAGATGTTGGTTGCCTTTATTTTGAAAACATGGAGGAACTTCTAAAAAATAATAAAATATCTCAATATAAGTAAAAGGACTATCTATTTGATCTTACTAAATTGTTGAGTAGATAATCGGTGTTATACAGAAAGAAAAGTAGTAAAAAGCTAAAAGCGACTTAATTGGAAGAGATAGCTGTAGGATAATAAGAACACTATATTTACAATATCTATAAAAATTTTTATGCATATCAATATAAAATGTACATATTCATAAGCAAAAATTCCACAAACTAGGAGAATAAGTATTCAGGAAACATTACCATTTACTCAGATATTTAATTATATTGTCAAAAGTTGCAAACTGTCAATATTAATTACTGTTGAAGATGAAAGTGGGAACTCTCAAACTTTGCTACCTTAGGCATACTCATTTCGTCAATCATTATTTAGGAGGACCAAAAATTTGAGTATTTAAATCCTGCAACATCATTTTCTAGGAAAACTTGTGTTATAGCAACAAAAATTAATAGCTCTTGTAGCTATAACATGCACAGCAGGAGTAGCAGGTGCCGTGACAGTGAGGTGCATGAGTACTTGACAGATTGAGTGGGTGCTGAACAATGAGGTGCCATATTGAAGTGCAGACTCTGACACTGTAGGTTCAGGGTGAGTCTTGAAATGCCACATTCTTTGCAAGCCCCTCCTTTAAGTTAACACTGCTTGTTCCTGGACCATATTTTCCTAAGTTACGATTGAAGGGTTTTAATGTAGAATTCAGTCAAATTCTTTGTATCAGTGAGGCTGCTCATACAACTAGGTTTTATAACAGGAAACACTGAAGCACCTTTGATTTCTATCAAAGGAGGAAAAACTGAGGCTGGTGAGATAATTCAGCAGTCTAAAAATTAGAATATATTTTTAAAAATAGGTTTAAAGAATTATATAATTCTTATGTTTACACATAAGTCCAAAAATCTAACCATATACAACCT
>NDGM011252955.1:4706-16511 GCA_002564305.1 Octomys mimax | reverse complement strand
AAAAAAAAGAAACATCTAGTCTGCAAGGTACATGGGATAAGTTCATGTTCTCTGAAATCAAAAGCTGAATTTTAGAGACAACAGAGGTTAAGAGCTGAGTATATTTATTGGGGGAAAGAAAACTTCCATCTGAGAGAGGGACCAAAGGGCACCTGAATGGGTTGCCCAGGAGCTTGTCATTTTAGGGATTTTTATAAAGCAAAACCTCCAGGTGAGTCAGGTGCAAGGTAGGTAACAATGGAACTTCCTAGTTAAACATTAGGTAGTACAAAACTATGGTCAATAAGATTATAAGTGAAAATGTTCAAATAAAATTTATTAAATCATGATCAAATGGGGAGAGCTGGGGAGATAGCTCAGTAGAGTAAGCACCTGCTTTGACAAGCACAGGGACCAGGGTTCAAAACCCAGTCCTCCATACCACAACTGCCCTGCCCCCAGGGCACACAAAGCTGGCAACTGAGTCTGGGCATGGTGGCTCACACCTGTAATCCCAGCACTGGGGAGGCTGAATATAGGAGGATCACTAGCAGTGCCAGATCATAGTGAGAGCTAAGCCAAATACATAAATGAAAAGAAAAAATAAAAGACCAAATGGGAAAACAAGTTATGTAGAAAGCAGGGCACAAATACCAAATAGGGATTTTTTTCTATAAGAATTGGGTTGTGACTCTTCATGGCTTTTTAAAAGTGATTTATATCTATTAGAATATCAATCCCTGATGCCCAACCCAAGGAATGTATGTGGCTGCATTTGTCTAGTCTTTTGTCTTAAGGGCTAGCACACGACTGAATTCTCTATCTCTCCTACAGTTGCAAGGTATTGTGCCTTTCAAATTGGCTCCTTTTGAGGTTCTAGCCCTTTCTGAGAGCCTCTAATATTATTTACCTCAGCTGCCTACAATACACATGTGCAAACACCATATTTTCTTGCTATGTAAGAACCTGAAAGAGTAAATAAACTCTGAAAAGTACAATAGATATAATGAAAGGGAAAGAATCTATTTAAAGGGAAGGGAAAACTGAGATGAGAAAAGAAGGATGAATGAAAGAAAGAAAGAAAAGAAGAAAGAGAGGAAATATATATATATATATATATATATATATATATATATATATGATAGCTTTACTAATTGAATTGCTGATTTCTGCTGGTCTGTTAAAAGGAACAGTTAATTTTTTTTCCTTTTAAATGTCTAATGAGTTTTTTTAAAAGCCAGCTTTGCATACTTTTTTCTGGTAATATAAACAACTAATTTGAAGTTAGGCCTGTGAGATAGCTCATGGAACTAAGGCAAGCACAGGGACTAGGCTTTAATCTCTGGCACCACATGCTGCAAAACCCCATAGACTCATTGAACCAGCTGCTGATCCAGGCATGGTGGCACAAGCTTGTCATCTCCACACTGGGAGGCTGAAACAGGAGGATGGCTACGAATTCAATCTGCACAGTGAAATCCAGTACAAAAAAATCAGATGTCGAATTCATATTTTTTATTTAGAAAAATGCAGTATCTTTTCTGATTTTTAAAGTATTATTATTCTCTTTAAGAAACAAAATAAAAATAAATTTTAAAAAGCTACTGCTGTTTTTTTTTGGGGGGGGGGATAAATCAATACAGATTATGTTAGGACTCTAACACCATACATTGTTAACTAGTGACAGCAGAGAGAAACTTGGAAGTAGACTGGTGGTTGTTGCTATTTCTTTTCATTTTTGTTTTGATTGTTTTGTTTTATTTTCAGTTTTTGTTTTGTTTTATTTCTTTCTCCTTCATTGTTTCAATTTGTATTCATATGAGTACGAACATGGTGTCCAGTTTCACTGTGTTTCAGCTCTTTTCTTTTTATCTCTTCCTTTTCTCCTTTCTTCCAGTCTTGTACGTCAGTTTAGCAAAGTTAATGAGATCCCTTGGGGCCTACATCCTTATTTTAATCTCTTCTTCTACATCTCTGTTTTCTCCCTCCTCAATTTTAAATTTGAACTCCTGAGGGAATAATTGGCATATTAAGGCCTTCTTTACTGCATACAATTTTCTGATTTGCTTTAGATTGTTATATAAACACCAATCTAGTTCATAAGGTTAAGGGTGGCAAATTAAGAATTACTTCAGTTTGTCCTTTTCTGAACTGTTTTTTAAGTTATTATTACTAGTGCCACTATAGTCAATAGTGACATAATTGTTCTAATTAGATATTACTCCTGGTATTACAAGGCTGAGACTGACAAAGGGTCACAGAAAATACTGCGGCACAGTGTTGCAGAACTCAGGGTTGAGCCAAGCAAACCTCAACACATTGAAGAGGTCAGATCTTACAGGAGACTCAGAATTGAAAGGTCAGCTTTACCTGTGGGACAACTGGTGCAGATAGTCATTTTTAAGGTTTCTAAGTACTAGCAATAAAGTGACCCATGGTAAGCAAAGAAACATCACCCCAGGATGAAAAAGAAAGGAAAAGAGTGAAGGAAAGGAAAGGAAAGGAAAGGAAAGGAAAGGAAAGGAAAAGAGAGGAGAGGAGAGGAAAGGAAAGGAATGGAAAGGAAAGGAAAGGAAAGGAAATTAGGAGACACTTAAAGGAGATGCAAGCCCAAATAGCAAAGGTGGAACTGACAGGGGAGGCAATGAGGTGAGACAATATGAAAATCTTCATCTCAGATTGATACAACCCCACCTGACCTCTCTGAAGTGGCAACAACAAAGCAAGTGAATGAGCCTCTAGCAAAAACTCAAATCAGAAATAGCTTCTAAGATAACTACAAATTCAGGATCCAACATGAAAACCATGCTTAGTGATTCTAGAACAAATCCAGATTTTTTTATAAAAGGATCTTAAGAAAATTATGGAAGCCATAAATAAATGTTCAGTGTAGCAGAGAAATGGAATCCATAAGCCTGATTCAGGCAGATAGCCCAGAGAATAAAACTAGAGCTGAAAGAAAGGAAAGGAAAGCAGATTAAGCCAATGTGAAGACAGGGTATCACATACAGAGGATCAGCTTGCATGATGACAGGATATCAGATACAGAAGACCAGCTTGTAGTTAATGATCGTGAAAAGACAGATTTCTGAAACATAGCAAGAGACCATTGTTGTATTCCTATTATTTTAGTGCAATTTTTAATCATTTCTAATGAATTTTTAAATTGTTTTTTATTTTCTTAGAAAAATAACAAGGAGGACCACAGAGATAGCTCAGCGGTCTAAGCAGCTGTCTAGGCAAGAGCAAGGATCTGGGTTCAATCCCTGTTGCCACATGCAGTGTCAGCCCCACCTCAGGCACCAAGACTGGGAGTGGTAACACATACCTGTAGTCTCAATGCTTGGGAGGCTGAAACAGGAGGGTCATTATGATTCTGAGCTGTGTAGTGAGACCTTGTAAAAAATACATAAAAAAGGAAGTTTAAAAAATAGAAAAAAATAAATCATAAGAAATCAATACAACAGCTGCTAGATGGTGTAAAGAAGAAAAATCTAAGATTGATTAGAATCAAGGAAAAAGGAAGACATAGCACAAGTGGTATAAAAATAACTGGTCATGGATGACATGGCAGAAAAATTCCCCGGTAGAGAAAAAATTTTGACATACAGTGAAGTAAGGCTGTTAGGGAAAAGCAACAAATCACCAATAAAGGAAAGCCCTTAAGAACCACAGCTGATTTTTCAGCACAAACTCTCTAGTCAAGGAGAGCTTGGAGTGAAGTATATCAAGCTCTAAAGGAAAATAATCTTCATCGCAGATTGATACAGCCTACAAAACTATCTTTCAAAACTGATGGAGAAATAAGATACTTCCACAGAAAAGAACAGCTGAGGAAATTTATATCCATAAAGGAGCACTCCAAAATGATTTGACATACATTCTCTAAAGAGCACCATAAACTCCGACAGAAGGAACCACCAAACAAGGAAAACAATTAAGAAAGAGAGGGAAAAAATGGGGAGCCAACAACAGAAAATCATGGCAAGGGTAAATCGATACATATTGATTGTAATCAATGTGAGTGACCTCAATTCACCAATCGAAAGACACACTCTGATAGAATGGATCAAGGAGCATGATCCAACACTATGCTGCATACAGAAAACATTAACT
The DNA here is from genome assembly GCA_002564305.1 of Octomys mimax. Lineage (NCBI taxonomy): Eukaryota > Metazoa > Chordata > Mammalia > Rodentia > Octodontidae > Octomys > Octomys mimax. The sequence goes on along the minus strand of NDGM011252955.1, from coordinate 12,416 downwards.
TCAAAGTGAAAGTCATAGGCTGAAAGTCAAAGGAAAGAAAACAATATTCAACTAGACAAGCACTCAGAGAAAAGCAGGGGTAGCTGTTCTATTCACACAGAAAGTGAATTTTAAGCCCAGAATGATTAAGAGATAAAGGACACTACCTCACTACACCCTTGTAAAGGGTACAACCCAAGAGAAAGAGATAACAATGATATATAATAAATGCCAGAGCACCCAATTATCCAGTAAAATAAAACAAATAGTAATGGACATAAAAAAAATCAAATAAGCACTAATAAAACTGCAGTGGGGGATTTCAATGCACTACTGTCACAGAAAGAGAATCATCTAAACAAAAAGAAAAATCAACAGTAAAATAAACTTTTGAATACATGGACTTAGTAGATTTCTATGAAGTGTTTCACTCAACCTCAGAATACACATTCTTCTCAACTGCACACAGGATATTCTCCAAAACAAACCACATACTAAACCATAGAAAGTACTTCAGTGAATGCAAAGGAATTCAAATTATTTCCTGCATATTACCAAACCATAGTGCAATGAAATTGGAAATCAATGATGAAAGAAACCACAAGAATTTGACAAACACATAGACATTAAATTGCATTCACACAAGAAGACAAGTAGGCCTTTCATGGAATTAAAGAATAAGAAAGAATAGCAAATTTATTTAATAATTTTTCTACATATGATATTTGTTAAAATATTATAATGTGGGCAGTGCCTTTCCAAAAATCTTGTAATATTATCTTTCTTTGAACAATTAATTTTACACTCTTATTTTGCTCTTCCATTTTTTCTTGTGGCTGGTACAGCTTCAATAAAATATCTACTCAGTATATGTAATGATGAAAATATTAATGATAGATGCTGGGGTAGTGTTCCACTATACTTTATTTTTTAATTACTTGTTCTATTGCAGCTAATCTGAAATGTAAATGACTTTTTGAACTTGTTTGTTTTGGATCAATAGCAAATGTTTCATATTGTTTGGTCAAGGTATATAAATATTTTATAATAATTTCCCCCCACTTTTTGATTACAGAATAGCTTATCAGGTATTGGTAAATTCTGTTGACATGAACCATAGAATTATTATAATCATTACTACTATTGGAATTTTCTGTTTTACTTCTTCATTCAAGTTCTATCATTTCTTTATTATGAATAGTTAACAATAAACAGATATTTTGGGGGTTTGGGTAGATAGCTCACTAGAATAATCGCCTGCCTGGCAAGTGTAGAGTCCTGAGTTCAATCCCCAGTACTACAAAAAAAAAAAAAAAAAAAAAAAACCAGAATTATCCATTCCATAATATAGATTTTCCTTGGTAACATTTCCCCCTTTTTCAGTTTTTTTTCAGTTATTTTGAAATTCCCATTCAGTCTCAGGGTTACAAACATATCCATTTTGTGTTATAAAAAAATATCACTGAGTTCTGGAGAAATGTGAAAATATATTTAATGAACTTATGACAACAATTTTATACACTGTAGCAAGAATTATAGAATATTTTCATGTATAAACATAAATTAATGAAAGAAAATAGAATTTATCATAAGATTTCACCATAAACAAACCTCAAAGGCAAATACAATATTCTAAATAAAAAGTGGAAAAGATAGTCAGATATAAAACAAATAGACACAGGTATGAGTGTATTTTGTACAAACAAAAATCAACTTTTTGAAGTGATACCTGCCTGAGAGTCATGAGGAACAGCCAGTACCTAAAAGCATTGCTTGAGTTTTCCTTGGGAGAAACTATTAAATGATTAATATCTTCTTTTACTACTTATGGTGTTAAGCACATCACTCTCACTTTCATCCTAATTCTCTGAAATGTGAAATATCAGGTTCCATCTTTAGAGATTGAATCAAAATTTGCTTTATAAAAATAGTGATTTAAATATGCATATGCTTAATAAGCATTTGTCTAGGAACTTATTTCTCAATGCCTCAGTGTAAACCCTTAACCAATGTAGAAAATATCAGAAGACTATAATCGCAATTGCCTTTTCCCAAGTTGATTAAGTTGGATAGAATGGGAATAAAGCAATCTGTCTTAAATGAAATACACAGATAGTAATTAGCTCAGTTATAGAAGGACAAATTTTTTTTCTCAGTAATGTTTATCCTATAAACAACTTGTTTAGCCATGTAAATGAGAATAAAGAAAAATAGACCTACTTTCAGATTATGATTGTTTATTTTCTTCCTAGATTTTTATGTGGCATTCATACCTGTAGGAAATATAGTCTAGAAACAAGGGTTGCTACAGAATTCTACAAAGATCAAGATAAATTTAGATCTTTGCAAATTCTTACTCCTGGAAGTTAGGACAGAACTAATGAAGATCCATTAGGGTGTACAGTTTTCTATCCACTTCCCAAGCAAGTGAATATTAAGTTAGGATCAATTGTTAGACATGGTCTATTTTCCTTAATCCAGGAGTAACTACAAGCTTGACAGATTCACGAATTCTGCAGTCTACATATCTCTTTGTTTGTTGGATATTTTTTTGCAAATGTAATGTCACTTTCTTCTATTTTATTTGTATTTTTACATTCAGGCCACCCTTGAAATGAAAGATAGCACAACGGCTCAATAATTTTTTCTTAGTACTCAAAAATCCCCATAATTTTTGCTTTAAAAGGTATTTCAGATCAAAGTGAAATGCTAGTATCTTTGCAAGTCTACTTCATCCACACAAAGGAGATGTACAAGACAGGAGCAAGAGAACAGATGTGCGTTCTGTAAAGGAAACAGTGCAGAGATATAATGAGCATGCCAGAAAACGTCATCTAAACCATATTTTTGTTGAGTTATCTCTTTTCTGGCCAGCTGAGACTCTGGGGAGGCTTTGTAATGATTTTTTCCCTCCATTTATTTATAGAGGCCTTGGTGAACTGCCATACTGAATCTTAGTGAAACTGTCCTTGAGAAAAGCTGGCCACATAAAGGCAGTTTTGTCAAGGTAGTTTTGGGAAATGTGTTGCAGGTTTCTTCTAAGAGTCAAAAATGTATTCCCTGTTAGAGAAAATTTATAGTAATGTTGAAATATATTTTATTACTTCATGATGTGAAGTATTTTTCAAATATAAAAGCCCTCAACAAAATGAATCACACTATTATGCAGTGCATCTTGATGGAACGAAGGGTTGTCTGATGTGGTCAAGAAATCTAGTTTGATGGAAACATAATGCTTACGGGAATTAGGAGTATGGATATTAAGCACTAAGAACCCTTTATTTCAATGAGTTAGGAAGTATCTTGTCACTAAGAGGATAAATTCAAGCCAGTGAAAATGATTTTTTCCTTTGAGGAAAATCAAAATTACCCTTTTAAATTGCAATGCACATTAGATTTTATTTCCAAATCACACATAGGTTTTTAAATTTCTGCCCAGAGTAGTCCATAATTCACATTTTTATTAATTTATAACAGAAGTCATCAGATGAACCCTCACTCATTTCTGCCAATGTGTTCATTCTGCAAACTGAATCTAGCCTTTTCTCATCTTACAGAAGCTCTGCGCTCTTTGGAAATTTTCCAAAATGGCAAATTAATTGCATGATGCCTGATGTTTAATTCCTTCAGAAAAAAACTGTTCATAAAGATGAAAAGTAGACCTATGACTCATAAGAGTATGCTTCTCAGATTACTGTAGCTTTTCCTGTCAGGTGCCATCTTGTGGTATGCAGCATGGCAAGAGAGGTAGAAGGCTGGGGACAACTGTGAGCACTGCACAAAAGCAGGTTGTTAGAAATTGATGGTATTTCAGCAATGGGAAGCTCAGCTTCAGAAACAAAATGACCTTTTTTTTTTTTCTTTAAGATTTCACAACTATGTAACAAAATGCTGAGAAGACTTAAATACCTTTACTATAGGGCAGTCAAAAAACAAACAAACAAAACAACAGCAAAAACAAAAACAAAACAAAAAGTGCAATTATTTATACTATAGCATTTTCTTTGCTTACATTGATAAGTAACACAAAACCTCTGTTATTTTTTATAGCTAAGTGAGCAAATTTAAATGGTTTGTGGGCTTATTGACTTTTGAGATTTCAGAAGGCAGCAGGCATTTCAAAGGAGAGAACAACCCTCATTATGAGGTTGTCTTGCTACAGTCCTGAAAGTTACTAGCTTCTGGTTACATTAAATTAAAAAATTAATCCAATGAGGCAGTCTTCTCAGGATACCATAACAGAATATCAGAAATTGATTTGTTTACACAATGAAAATTTACTCCCTCACAATTCTGGAAGCTAAATGTCTATGATCAAAGTGCCATAAGAGGTAGTTTGTAATGATACTTCTCTTTCTGGCTTAAGGTGACTACATCCTGCTGTTTAAACAGGGCGGCTTTGTCTGTGGACTCACAGACTGAGCGCTTGTTTATCTTCCATTTCATAGAGGAAGCCATTCCTGTCAGATTATAGCCCTATTCGTACAACCTCATTTACCTTAATTATCTACTTAAAAGCCCTATCCTCAAATACAATCAGATTGGGACTTCGGTTTTCAATATAAAAACTTTGGGCAGACAAAATTCAGTCTACAACAGAGACCCACAGGACATTCCTTTTAAATGAATAGAATGTGGTTAATGGAAAGATACAGAAACACACAATAAAAATGAGTATGTTTAGTTTATGTGCATGGCAGGCTCAAGGAAAAGGCAAATATCTTACAGTTTTCCTGTAAGAAACATAAAAACTAAGAGTGCACATCAGAGACACTGAGAGATCTTTTTAAACATACATTAATTAGGAGAACAAATAAAAGAACCTGAAATGGCTTTGTTAAAATAATTGGACAAAGCATAGCATTCAGATGTTGAAAAGAACAAGAGTAGGGCTTGTAAGTGCCCTAAGTTTCATTGCTCCAAATCTCCCTGTAGAAATAGAGAAAAGGATAACTTCTTTTGAGTTGGTGTTTTAAAAAAGTTATTAAGCCCCCATGTCCCATACCTACATAAGAAAGAACATGAGATATTTAGGTTCGCTGTACAATCCAGATGCAGCCCATCAAGTTGGATGTCTTGTCTTGCCACTAACTGGGCATGTAGCTTCAGCCACATTTTCTGACTCTGAGTGCCTAAATTATTTCAGCTACAGAAGGGGATAAATGTGGTATTTAACTCAGACATTTGTTTAAAACAAAAGATTGAGTACATCTGAAATATAGAAAAATATCTGCTACCTAGAAAACATATAGGTAATAACTGAGAAAATATTATATTCATTGCATGCAATTAATTTTAAGTATATTTTAAAATTTGAGCTAATATTCCAGAAGTGCTATTTTTTACTGATGAACTAGTGAGAAAATATTGGTATGCTTTATGCTTTCTTATTTTAGATTTTTTTTTTGCACTATCTTATGAAAAGGTGATATTTAAAAAGAAATGTGTAAGGAATAGCAGAGCAAGCCCACACATATCTAGAACAAAATATATTCCAAAAGAATAATTAAGCAGTAGAAAGTGGTGTTGGTAGCTTGTGTTTGATAAACTTGAGGAACAGAATAAAAGAATGAGACGATTATGAAAGATGAGGTTTAGAAAATGAAATAGATCACATTGAGACTTCTTTTTAATTTTTAATTTTTTTATATGTTTAGTACAGGGTCTTATTACATAGATCAAACTTGTAATGACTCTACTGTTTTCAGCCTCCCACGTACTGGGGTTACAGGTGCATGCCACCATGCCCAGTCTCAATCACCCTCTCAGCAAGCCCAGGGGCAGTGCTGGCAGAACAGGCCTAGAATCCAACCAGACTGCTGTGCTAATTCAAGAGAAAAGGGTAGAATTTTGCACTTAATGTGAGAGAGTGATTGGCTGATTGAATATTGATGTAATAGGTTGTAGGTTATATAGTGAAATGTGAAATAATATAACTAAGACTTACTAGGCAACTATCAATGAAAAAACGGTGATAAGTTAGAGTAGTAAAAATGGTGAGGAGAGTTTTCTACTACTAAAGCTCAGCTTTAAAAAATTATGACTTAACTAATTATTCAGAATTATACTTTAAGATATCTTGACAGCTTTTTAGTAAGTGCATTCCTAGAAAACCACAACTTTTAGTGTGGCTTACAGTTTGCTCCTGGCAATGTTACATAGGAGATGGTGATTGTGAATACCTGTACTGCAGCTTGCAATGCCTGTTACACACAATATTTCTTTCTATCAGGCAAGTTTGAGCAGAGCACTACAATGTGTCCTATGTGGTTTATGGGAAGTAGTGCTATGACTTAATTGAGGTAAAGTGCAAATAGATCCTGTACTCTAGTTAATAGGTGCGTATTCATGTTGCCTTAGTTTTTAACAGAAGAGCTATGGATTTGTAGTGCTGAGTAGAATAATCTGTCCAAAGATCCCTGTCATCTAATCCCTAAAGACTGTGGATATGGCTCACAGTATAAACAGTTTAGCTTAGTTTTGATCGTCAAGTTGATTGGCTTGAGAAATAGCTAAAGAATTAGGAAAGTGGGTTTTGGAGTGTGCCTGTTGATGGATCTCCAGAGAAAATTGACATGTGGGGCAAACCAGCTCTCAATATGGCTTACACTGTCCAGTAGGGTGAGAGCCCAGCAGAAACTTCAGCACAAGAAAGAAGCCCGGCAGCGCTGGCTCCCTGGCTCTCTCCCTTTTTTGCTGCTTTCTATCTGCTGTGAGGGAAACACATTCCATCCTCCCCATGCTGCCCAGTACCATGTTGCCCCTCACCACATCCCACACTATGCAGGGAAATGACCAGTTTGAAAACTCTGAGACTGGGAGCCAGACTAAACCTTTCTTCACTGAAGATGAGTTTTCAGGTATTTTTATGAGAGAAATTTCCTTTCACATCCAGTGAAGGGAAATTTAAAGGACAGATAGAAATCAGGTTCAAAGAGGGAACAAGTTAAATAAAGAAAAACTCAGATTAACTGGATGAGGCAGTTGTGGAGAAGGAAGGCAGAAGATTCAGAGTAATGAATTGGAAGAGAGACCCAGCTGGTGTGACTGAACTTTAAGACACAGTGGGCACAAATCCAGCAATTTAGGTATCTTTGTAGAAAATGGACAAGGCAATAAATTGGTTTCATCTCTCTAAACCTTAGAAGAGACTGCAATTCAACTACTATTTAGACACTAGATCAATGAGACATATTTTGGATTTGCAATGTGTAGAGCTATAAATTAAATCTGTGTTGAATTTAGCCTCTGAACTCAGAGGAGAAGACATTTTGTGTGCTGTGGACACATGGATTGGTGTGGTCAGAAATCTGGAGTGAGAGGAGGAGCAAGGTTAGCAGGTTGCCACAGGACAATCATCCTAAATGGTGCACAAAGAGCAGATCTGAGAAACCGCTGGGATTATTGAAGGAATAAAGGGTCAGATATTCAGGATGCTCATCCAAGGACCACTGGAGGACTGAGCACTGGACTAGCCCTGCTGTGCTCTCTGCCCAACTCATAAAATTGAAGATGCTGGTCATAATGCAGAGGTAAACCTCTGGCTAGTCATGCACACAGTAGCACAGCTGGAACCTAGCAGGGCAGTCCCCGGAGAGTTCTTCTAGATGCTCCATGCTTAATAAAAATTTTAGTAAATACTTTTCAATAACACTTAATGCAAATGGTCTTAACAACTTCTTCTTCTTCTTCTTCTTCTTCTTCTTCTTCTTCTTCTTCTTCTTCTTCTTC
>NDGM011252947.1:1468-13867 GCA_002564305.1 Octomys mimax | reverse complement strand
TTTAAAAATAGGATAAAGAATTATATACTTCTCATGTTTGCACGTAAGTCCAAAAATCTCACCTTGTATTATGAATAACCACTAAGAAGATAAAAATATGCAATGTATTTATTATTGAAATTGTCCTACTAATTGGTGTTAACACTGTCTCATTGCTATTTGTTTCTCAATAAAATTAATAAAAAATTAAAAAATGAATTAATTCATCTACTTTCTAACCCACCCGTTCAAAAGAACGAGTAAAATGTAAAATGAGATACTATTTAATTTTGTTCTTCCATAGCTAGTATTTCTTTTTCTGAAAGTACTGAGTTCATTTTAAAGCATCACATTATTTCATTATCAATAAACAAAGCCATTTTTGCATTATATGTTGATTTTTATAGAGTACAGACTGGAAAATAAGAAATAGAATGGACTAAAGACCTGTGGTTTTCAGAAATAGGTAGTACAGAGCTAATACAAAAAGACTTCTTTTCTGAATTAAGTGATTTTGATGACTTCTCCTGTCTAGAATTCTTTAATAGTATTTTAAAAGATGTCCTTTGTCATGGTTTGTATCTACAGTGCCCCTCAAAAGCCCATGTGTTGAAAGCTTGGTCCCCATAGTAGCAGTAGGTGGCCGTGAAGCCTTACAAAAATTATTGGATAACAAAGGCTCTAAACTTGCCAACATATTAACCTTTATTAGCCTATTGATGAATTCATACTGGAATGTGTTTGGGGGTAAGAGCTTTGTGAAAAAGAGAACTTTCTCTCTGTTTCCCTGCCCCCACGAGGTGAGCAGCTTTCCTCTTCCTTGCTCTCCCCAGCACATTCATGTTCTTGTTTGCCAGAGGCCCACAGTGATAAGGCCAAGTGATGAGGGTCTCCAAAACAATGAGCCAAATGGAACCTTTTCTTTTTCAAAATTTTTTTCTCAGAGGTTTTGTCACAACAATGGAACACTGATTAACATATCCCTTTTACTTGATATTTATACATTTTCATGGAATAGGCGCACAAAAGATATTATCTCTGCTTGGTTTAATTTGTTCAAACAATTTATGACTAAACTGAAACAAAAAGGTCCAGTATCAAAACAATGACATTCACAGTTACAATGTGTCTTAAAAAGGGGAAATCCACTAAAATTTCTTTTAGCAGAAATCTATGGAAAACAAATCTTGGATAATAAATGCTTTAATGATTTTTTTCTTTACAATTAGTTTTGGACAATCTCATTTTTGTGTATCTTGGTATAATTTTATTCATATTTCTTGTGCAAAAGTTTAATTTTTCTTGGAAATGTGGTGCTATAATTTCAACTAAATTTAGAAAGTTTAAATCTTTAAATATTTATTTCCTACCACTTTCTACTTTGAGAATTCTGATTATATGAATATATAAGTTTCTTGATTTTTGCATGAACTGATCTATAAATTCTTTCTTCTTCATGTTTATTTTATATACTTTTTATAGTTATATTCATTTAAGTTTGCAAATAATTTATTTAAAATGTGTAATCTATTGTTAATCTCATGCTATGTATTCATTTCAGAAATATTTTTCTAAAGTTCACTGAGTACATCTCATATCTTTCACATTTCAATATTTGTCTACAATTTTTATATGCTATATAATTATTGATTTTCAATAAAATTAACTGCTTGTTTTTTGGTTTCTTTTGATTTTCAATAAAATTAATGAGAAAAAAAGAACACATTTGGGAGGGAAGGTTAATGGGTCAAATTTGCACTGAATAGAGGACATGAAAGTAGAGTTCATCCACTGATGATGTGACTAATATACTTTCTGCTTATAAATAAATTCGTTCAGAGATAGACAATTACAATGTCACAAATTCTACTGTTCTTAAAATCATGCAGATAAATGCAACTGCTTTCTGGACGCTTGCCATAGAGGCCTAACATGTATCAGATACACCATGTGGGCACAGTGAAAATACAAGGACTTGGGGGGGCGCCAACTTTAAATTTGACCACATGGGCCAGTGAGATACCTCAGTGAACTAAGCACTTGTTTAGAAGGAATCAGGCTTTGATATCTGGCACCACATGGCACACCAGCCCTGCCCCCATGCACGCTGAGTGGGCCACTGAGTTTGGGTGTGGTGCTGCATGCCTGTAATCCCAACACTGTGGAGGCTGAAAACAGGAGGATCACTCTGAGTCTGAGCTGCATAGTGAGACCCTGTACCAAATACATAAAAAAATTACACTACATTTCTAAGATATACTTTTTATACTTAGCTGAATTCAGTGTTTGTACTTTTTTCATTTCTTCTCTGTGCACTGGATGGAAGCTTTGTTCTTGAAGAATATCACTTTTATTTCAGAAGACTCTTTCTCCAAGATGGTTTTTACTGCATTCATTTTTTCTTACTTGCTGGCTTGTATTTGTGGAACTTAAAATTTATCTCTCCTAGTGTTGGAAAGACCAGCCCTTCCCTCTGTAGCACCACTATATGTGTTAGTCTGTACCTTTGGGTATTTGGATTTTACAATCAACTTGATCCCCTCATCTTTCAAATATATGCCTTGTGTAATTTCAGGAATATTATAATAATACCATGTGCCCATTTAGCTTGATTTATGAGATGATATTCAGCCACTGTTAAACTCTTGAAATGCTAATTAGTTATTGGAAAATATCTATTATGTAAATCCTGCTGCAACTTGGCTTCTTTCTCCATGCCTTGCAAACTTCCTTAAGGTCCAGAATCTATCAGACTAATACAAGACAAATGAAGGTATCTCAAGGACTTGCTGTAGTTCTTAGTTTAGTGTAGATTCTCACTGGTCATTGCCCACACCTTCTGATATTGGTTTTGTAGTATTTGAACATATAATCTGAATACTGACCTAAAAATTAGATGTAAATGTTCACATCTTGTGGAGCTCTCCACCAACAAGCAATTTTCTTTTTGGTTATATAGGCAAAAATAAGACAAATTTAGGAACAATGATTCTGAAAGTAATAAAATATTATCAATTACTTTCTATTAAATAAGTGATATATCTCAAAATGTATTACAGTATGATGTGACATATTCTTCAAATTGTTCGTTAAATCATGAGAAATGCAAAACTAGTCCTGAGATTCATTCCTCCCTCTAGCTGTATTGAGGAGCCCAACCCATCAGATGTGTTAGTGTTGAACAGACTAAATTACATTCATCACAAACACTAAAAAGGTTTTTAGTGTTTTATCTCTCCCTTCAGGCAAACCTGCTCTGGTTCCTCTCCATTCTCCATCTTTAACAATGCTGTGAGTTGATTCCATAACCTGCTCCTCTGTTTCTGGTATTAAAACCTCATTTGAAATCCATTCTAGTTCAGAATAAAATTTAAAAATCATACCCAGGTCACCATTATATCATTTCTGCTTAATCCAAGTCACATATACCTGTCAAGGTCTGAGCTGTGTTCTTGCTCATTTCTTCACTCTTCCTTTCTCCATCAGCTCTATAACATCTAGAATAAACCAGAAAAGAGATAATAAAACATTTTTAGAGAAAAGTTATTCCCATACCTAGTAGTGTGGTCGCTTTGATGAGCAATGTCCATGTTAAGGTAGCAGCACAAGCCTAAGTTCTCTGATGAGGCCCATGTGTTATTCTTTTGGGAAATGCTTGCCCAGTGCATAGACCTATGACATGAGTGAGACACTGCAGTGGACCTACTTGCAGTTTAAATTCTGTTTAAATTCTGTCCCAGAAAGGAAGCAGTATGGACTTTTGTATCTGGGCTCAAATGATCAAGGAAAATACTCCATGGAAGAACGTAAGAGTGACAGAAGTTTTAGGCCCAATTTGAGCCTCCTTATTGAATAACGTATCTAGCCTTCCCTGAGTTAATTTTCCTCAACCAAAATCTTGAATTGCAAAGTCTAATGGAAGGAGAAATGTTGGAATCCAGATCCTGAAATCGGTTTGACCTTGCAGAGGGAAAAGTCTGATAAGCAAGTAGAACGTGGCAACATGCCCAGCTTCTTTGATCTGCAGTTTGGGCAATGGGCCCGCTGGTGGTCTCAGTGTTTCTTCTGCTTATCAGCTTGGTGCTGGGAAACTATTCTGTTCTTAGTAAAATCAGAAAGCTTAGAGTTAACTAGGACAAATGTTGGGCACAAGGTCAAAATTTTTTGCATATAACCTTGAAGCAAAATAAACTCATTGCTGGAGCAGTAGCCTAAACCTCCCAATCCCATCTTTCTTTTTATTTCATATTCCCTCTACCCTGATCCCCTCTGTGAGAGCTAGACACCTAGAGCTGTCACCTGGACAGGGACCAGAGGCATTCTTAGGCTCAGAGGATGGAACCCCAGCAGCAGAGAGGCCTCAGGAGTAAGTGAGTACCAGGGAAAATTTTCATCGGGATTGAAATGGGGCATGCGCAACCTCAGGAATAGGGGCTTTCTGCAGACATCATCAGGACTACTCTTAAGTCCCAGGGATCACTGTGACCCTTTACAGGTTTCTCACTTTCTGGTTTTTCTTATAGAATATTGTCCATGGTTTCCAGAGGTGGGCATGATAAAGAATATGGGATAAAGTTGGAAAGGCCTTTATGGATTATTATAATACTCACTGACCAGAACAAGTACCTATAGATACTTTCACTTTGTGGTCAACCATCCTTGGTGCCCTGCAATCGTCTCTGGATTTTCAGGTTGTGGAAAGGTATACACATGGAACTTATGCTACTGTATTCCCTTTTCAGAACTTTATGCCCTCGGCACCTCCCCAGAAGACAAAGCCCCTGGACTAGGGAACCCTTTTGCTGATTTGAATGCCAGCTCCCTATGGGAGGCAGAGCTTCCTGAGGAGGAAGCTCAATAATTAGAGGAGGAGGCTGCTAAGTATAAGTAACATCATAATGGGCTACTCCCAGCATTCTGGCTGGAGATTCAGCTTTCCTCCAAGCCTAACCCTATCTTAGATCCTCTTTTCTTAAACCTCCTTGAACATCTGCTAAAGATGAAGGAGCTGTGTGGTCCTAAGGATGCTCAGAAATGAAAGACCTAAAGGAGTCAGTTAGAAAAGAAGTTTTATGGCAGTATTAAACCATCTGTGCAAGGAAGACCTTCAGTGCCTCCTGGTCACTTGTCCTCAGGGATAGCCCCCAGCTTGGGGTCAGATGCCCCTCTTCAGGGGGAGGTCCCTCTGTTATAGTCTGACTCCCTACTCATCCTTCTCTTCTTGGAATTAGAATGAGCTTTTCAGGTGCTTGCACCTCAGTGACAGAGCCCTCTTTTTCTTCATTCTGTACAATATTCACCTTTTGAGTTGGCCATCAGGGAAGCATAAGGGAGATTACACATTGCCCATGATGTTTCCTGTCATTGCCAATGTACAGGGTTGTTCCCTGTAGTTGCCAATGTATGGGGACAGCCTATTTACCAAGCATTAAATATTAAATTAATCAAAGAGCTAAAGGAAGCCTGAAAATTGTATGACCCCACTGCACTATACACTGTGGGGTTACTGGATCAAGTTACCATATCTCAGATGGTGCTGTATGACCAGGAGATGGCTTTTGCCTCTTACCTTGGTTAAGTACTCTTTCACTATCCCTCTCACAAATTACTAAATTTCTTCTTACAGCACCCAATATTTTTTCCCAAAAATTACAAGCCAATTCTAGATGTACCACTGGTCTTTACAGACACCAGCCCAAAGCATAGCAGCACAGTGCAGGGGAAAAACTATGTTTCTACCTGTTCACGAATAATGCTTTGTCCCAAAGTGAGAAAGCAGGAGAAAAAAAGAGACAGATACTGTAGGATAGTAAGAGAGAGGGTGGCAAGGAATGTGAGGAATGCAGGACCAACCAACACAGAAAGAATAGACAAAGAAATGGGGAGATGTTCTCTGGAAAGATAAACTGTTGTTTTAAGGGCTTCAACCATATTAGATGACAAACATAATAATTCAGCAATTCACATAGGGCCAGAACCTATCACTAAAATTGATAATAGTGGAGATATTTTAAGAGATTACTTAAAATTCTTTTAATTTAATCAGTTTGGTGGTTTGTTTTATATTCTTAAATTAAATTGGTATAAAAAAGCCTTTTTAAAAATTTTTTTTTAAAAAAGCTTTTTTTTTTTGGCAGTATTAGGATTGAACTCAGGACCTTGAGCTTGCCAGGCAAGTGCTTGTTCTACTGAGCTATCTTTCCAGCCCAGTATAAAAAAGCTTTGATATTTTATAAACAAATATAGAGGTTTGGAGAACAAAGAAAAAATCATGGGTTTAAAAAGTTGCTTGATTTTTGACATCCCATTTAAACAATAAAAGGCCTAATCATGGCCTCCTATAGGGAGGTACAAGCTATGATAACTTCTTCATATTTGGGAAAACTTGCGCAACAAAATATATTGTGCCCCAAACAGTGAATGTCAAATATTCATAATTTTCAGACTTTATTTGGTAGTATTAACTGGCTCCATCTAGATTTTAGGCTAATTTCTCTATGTTATTGATTATCATTATCCTTCAGATAAGTTAATTTTTTTTCTTTCTTTTTTTTTTTACAAATAGGTCATATTAGATTAAGTGAAAAATGTATGGCTTTCTCTTTTAAAATGTAAAATACAGGTTTTTCACCATACGATCAAGACTCTGCTAAAGCAAAAGGGGACTCAATCCTTCCATCTTCACTTGTAATTATATACTATTAAATATTTAAACTCTTACTAAAGAAAATTGCACAGCAACTGAAAGACAAACCAGGTAAGAGGAAAAGGGATAGGAAGAGTCCTTTGAATGTAAGATACTCAGTCCTCTATTAACCTGTGGTAAAGAGTATGCTTGTATTCTTCTAGAAAATGCTAAGTGACCCACTTGTGTATCAGAATGTACTGTCAGGCTGTATCATGAAGCCAGATTTGAAGAAGCTAACAATAACAATGCTAGACCCAGCTCAGGATCTATCCAAAGAACTGACTAAATGGAAATCTAAGGTGTAAATAGGTGATAAAAATGTATAAAAATAATTGAGTTAAATGCTATTAGTATTAAGAAAAAATATAAAAATACAAAAGATGAATTTTAAGTAATAAAAAATTTTGTTTTTTTCAAATTTTTCTAATAAATAGCAAAATCTGACTAGTCTACTTATAATTTTCAATTTCTAAAAACTGACAGAGTTACGATAATTTAATTTAATTTGGCCAAAGATTTGTTTGAGAGCACTCAATTTTATAAGGATGCTTGTTTGTTTCCTCTGTGTATTTGTTTATATGTTTGTGCATCTATCAATGAACAGCTGTTCCTCTTTTTTGATAATTTATTCTAAATATAATTTGAAATATATACTTAAAATCACACTTTTTCATTAGTTATAAGATAGTAAAGGTGATGTCTAAATTGATGTATATAGTTCATCAAAAAGTTTAAGTGTCCAATTAATGGATATGAGGGTGTGGCCAACCTTTTGTTCATTAGTGAGGAGTTCCCAATAATGTCAATAGTCTCTTAGGAGATACCCTCACTAAATTTATCATTTGTTATAAGATAAAGCTTTTTAGAAAAAATTACAATAAGGTTTTGTTATGAAAAATGCTCTCAGTCTGGGTGTGACAGTGTGCACCTATAATCCCAGGGCTGGGGAGGCTGACAATGGGAGGATCACTACATATCTAAGTATAAAGATCATCATAATGGGCTACTCCCAGCATTCTGGCTGGAGATTCAGCTTTTCTCCAAGCCTAACCCTATCTTAGATCCTCTTTTCTTAAACCTCCTTGAACATCTGCTAAAGATGCAGGAGCTGTGAGACCCTATACTAAATACATAAAAAAAATGCTCTTGATATGTTGAATATATTCATGCCTTCTGAATGTACAATATTCTGCAATACAAATTTTCTCAGATTTAAACATGCCTTTCTCTTATGCTCCAGATATTTATTAGAGGTTCATGTCAAGCCAACATGTGATCATTAGTCAAATGATAATTTTGTAACAAAAACTTATGTGATATATATGGTATGTACATTTAGAGATGTTTAGTTAAAATGAAGATTTCATCATGACTTACGATACACTACTGTGTATGAATATTGATGTCAAATGAGCTCTGTAAAATTATATAACTATTGTCTGTTAACATTTTAGAGCAAATTCACTACTAGAGCATACATAGTGTGTAAAAAAACAGCACTTCTCTCGTTACACTTTATAGTTCAAGGTGCTTAACACTCAGAAAATATTTTAATAATTAAGCACATTGCTCTGAACTAAGTGTACTAATGTAAACCCAGATTCTCCTACAGAAAAAATTACTAGTAATTCCTATTTTATAACCCTATCTGTTCCTGACATTCATGCCAAGCTTAAAAGACAGATCTTGGCCATGAAACCCCACAAGACTTATTTAATCTAACTTCCCATGTCTTCAATGATAGAGACCAAAAAATAACTACACACAAGTGCCAGGTTTTAGCTGTTCATTTGGGAATCCCATCAAAACAGGACCTTGGCAAAGTAATCCTGAGCCTACACAATGCTACCACCTGAATGCCTCCTAGGCCATGTTTCAAGTGAGGCAAAGAAAGAAACTGACCACAGTGTGTCCCAACCTGCAGCTACCACTGGGACTTAGTTCCATCTACAAGCTTGAGGTCACTGGAAAAGTGACTGCCCTGTCCACCAGACAGCGGGTAAGTCATCCAATTCCCTGCCCTCATAGGAAAACTTGCTAAAACCAGATCCATCAATACTTGACCTGTTTGGTCTTGTTGCTGTGGAAAAACAGTGGGGCTTTGGATACACAGCCCCCATCAAAATATCTCTGTCAGGGCCCCAAGTCTCACTGGCTATCCCAGGTGCAACATCCTTCCTATGGTTACCAGAGAGATTAATCAAGCCTTATCACAGACTCCGTGCTTATGGAGGGCCCAGAATATCTGATTCCTCCAAGATTCATCTCAAGAGAGACTCTGCACAACACTGGTAAGGATGGAGTCTGACAAGCAGACTTCCCACTTGAGGACAAGTGAAGAGCATGCCACGTGAGGCCACACACATTGTGGAATCACAGGGAATGGTGGCTACACCTGAGAAGTTATTTGTAGCCACACTTACAGTTCTTTCATGCCAAGTGTGTCCTGTTTATGCAGAGTTCCATCATTGGGCTAGCTACCCCAATCCACCTTTCCTGCATCCAGCTCAGTGGTCAAGTGCGAAAGTGTTAGTGGCCACCAACGAGTCTATCAGGCTTGGAGGTCATACATTAAGGGGCAATAAAAAAGATTTTTTCAGCAAAGTTAGATAATTATACAGGACTTAGTGGTAGGACCCCTTTGCATTTTATGGTAAATATCCTGGCGAAGCCAGAGGGCCCTTGTGTTGGAACCTTAATTCAGAGCCAGAGGGTACAGAGCTATGGTGACCCTCAGACCTCTGTACTTGAGAACTAATATGGTTGGGATTATCTAATGGCCTTCAGGCACTTTTTTAGGGTTATATTACAGCTTTTTCTTCCATGCTACCTCCCACAGATCTTCGGTTTTGTGAGGACTTGCCCTGTGCATACTTCTTGTGGGGAGGCTCAGTATTCCTATACCCCTGGCTTGTTTGCAGGTTATGCATGGGGAAGGCCTCTGCTCCAACAGAACATCTTTATGGTTTTGAAGTTACTGATTGGTCACTTAACAGTAATAACGAATTTCATTCCTCATGGTTTCAAGGATGGGTATCACCAGTGTTTAGCACTCAGGAGTACCAGATATTGATATATTTACAGCAGGACCTTTGGTGCCTTATAGCAGCCATAAGTCAAATACAGCTGCATATCACTGTGGGTCCCAGGTTCTACTGGGAATATTTCCTGTCTTGCCATGTGTTAGACCTCCCTTCATATTGATGCATGATGAAGATGTTGCTGCTCCCCTTCAATCATAGACTGGTTTACTTTTATAAAGCAAAGCGCTTGGAATATACTTTTACTAATTGTATATCCCAGCTGCACATGGGCACTAATGTTGCACTGCTTGAACAGCTCCCCCCCATATTGTTCCCCTTGTCCATATAAAAGACCCCTGGTATGAAAACTCTGCTGCATATGTATTACCAGAATTAAATAAGGATCTGACCATACCCAAGTGCTTTGTGGGACTGTTCACTGCAAGTAGAACTGCTGTGATTAGAATTCTAAGAGTAATGGCTGCATCAGTCACCGCCTTAGTTCAGGAAGTACAAACTGCCCAATTTATAAATGACTTAGCACACAATGTATCCTTATCTCTATGGCTCAGGAACATGTAGATTAAAAGCAAGAGGCCAGGGTGGATGCCTTAGGAAAAGGTGTTACATTTAGGAAAAAAGGTACAAGCTTTGCAGCTTAGCCTGTGCCTGCACTGCCATGGGACTTATCAATTTATTTGTGTAACTTCTACTTTCTGCAGTAATGCCAGCTACAGATGGGAAAGGATCCAGGCCTTCATTATGGGTGTATGGAATCATTCTGATATGAGTTTGTACCTAACTCAATTATGTAAATAAATTGTGGGTATAAGTTCTGCTCATGATCCCACTGCTGATGGTTCTGTTTTGGCATAAAATATTTATAAAAGGTTCAAAGTATTTTTCCCCCTGAATAGATTACATTCTTGGCTCTGTTCTTTGAGCATTCCAGCTGTCTCATTGCTTCTACTTTGTGTTTTGACAGGAATCATTGGAAGAACCCAAGGGAAAGCTACATAAGCTTTGGGTCGCCCTCCACAAACAGCAGTTAAAAAATAAAAGAGGGAGGAGATGTTGGAAGTCAGACTCTGAAATAGGATTGACCTTGCAGAGGGAACAGTCTGATAAGGAAGTACAATATGGCAACATGCCCAGCTTCCTTGACCCGCAGTTTGGGCAATGGACCCAACAGTAGACTCAGTGTTTCTTCTGTTTATCAGCTTCATCCTGAGTAACAATTCTCTTTAGTAAAATAAGAAAGCTTAGCGTTGACTATGACAAACGTTGGGCACAGGATCAGGATTTTTTGTATATAAGCTTGAAGCAAAATAAATGCATTACTAAACCAGGATTCCAGACCTCCCCATCCAGTCTTTCTTTCATTTTGTCCTCTGTCTACCCTAATGCCTTCTACTAGGGTTGGACTCCTATATAGAAAGCACTGTCTCTAGAGAGGGATCAAAATGATCAGAACTCCACCAATGAGAGCAGAAGAAACCCATGAAATAGGGCAAGCAATTAAACACAGGAGAAAAAGGAGTACACAACAGCACATAAATAAAATGTAAATCATAAGTCAACACATCTCAATTATAACCATCAAAGTAAATGGACTCAATTCACCAATTAAGAGAAATAGACTCGCACAGTGGATTAGGAAACAAAATCCAACAATATCCTGTATACAAGAAACACATTTAACTCATAAAGACATTCATAGGCTGAAATTTAAGAGATGGAAAACAATACCACATGCCCCAGAATCTCAGAAAAAAGCAGGGGTAGCAATCCTGTACCCAGACAGTCTCAACTTCAAGCCAAAAATGATGAAATGAAATAAAGAAGGCCGCTATATACCAGTTAGGGGAAAAATTCAAGAGGAAGAAATAACACTCATAAATATGTATGCACCAAACATGGGAGCACACAACTGTATAAGACAAATCTTAATGAACATGAAAAATCTAATATCCAATACTACAATCTTAACAGGAGACCTTAACACACCCTTATCCAAAAAGACAAGTGAACCAGACAAAAAATTAGCAGAGAAGTAGTGAAACTGAACCAGAGCTTGGAACAAATGGACTTGGTGGACATATACGCAGTGTTCTACCCAATGACAGCTGAATACACATTTTTTCAGCTGCATACTAGTCCATAGGTCATTCTTAAGTATATGTAAGAAAACAGAAATTTTCTCATGCATATTATCTGACCACAGTGCAATGAAACTGGAAATAAATGACAAAAAAACAGAAAAAAACCCTAAATACATGGAAATTAAACAACACCCTACTCATCAATCTATGCATTACAAATGAAATAAAACAAGAAACTCAACAATATCTACAATTCAATGAAAATTCAAGCACAACTTATCAGAATTTATGGGATATGATGAAAGCAGTTCTCAGACGGAAATTCACAGTTGTGAAGACTAAAGATACATTATGAAAACAGAAACACACTAATGCTGTACCTCCTACATCTAGAAAAGAAAAAGCAAACCAAACCCAGAGCCCCAAAATGAGAAGAAATCATAAAGATTGCAGCAGAAATTAATTCAATTGAGATGAAGAAAGCAGTTCAAACAATTAGTGAGTCAAAAAGCTGGTTCTTTGAAAGACTAAATAAAATTGTTTTGCCCCTAGCTAACCTCATCAAAAAGAGGCAAGAAAAAATTCAAATACAAGCAATAAGGAATGA
>NDGM011252943.1:0-15322 GCA_002564305.1 Octomys mimax | reverse complement strand
TGAACTCAGGCCCTTGAGCTTGCCAGGGAAGCACTTATTCCACTGAGCCATCTCCCAGGCCCCAGCCCATACTTAACAATAGTTAAGCTACGAAACGCTCTAGGTGTCTGCCAACACGTGAACAGATAAAACTGTGCCATATGAAAGGAGAGGGAAATGCAGGGCCCTCCTGTAGCCTCAGGGTCTGCAAGAGCCCTGGCTCAGAGTGCAGAGGGACTTGAGACAAGGTCCTCCTCCTCTCTCCCCCTGTGCGCCTTCTGTACTTAGAGGCTCTGGGTCAGCTTGCAGCCCTATGTATGGAAACAGTCACCAGGACTCCCATCCCACCCTCGGGGTCCTGTGGGTGCCCTTCAGGAGGACCACGTGGGTCATTAGAATGAGCCACACGGATGTGAGAACAAGGACCAGAGTGAGTGCCACAGCAGAACACAAGCAAGGCACACTGACCCAAGTACTGCAGTGCTGAGATATCGTGCATGGATTATAGTTTAATGCCCACTGCACTTAAAGACAGGAAGAGATTTAAATCAGATGTATTGCTCTGGAGCACGGGAATCTCTCACAGATGGCACAGCCTCCTGAGAAGAAAAGTGTAAGAAACAAATGCTAAACGTGTGGCGGGCTTGGTAGGAGTTTGGGCACAGCGGAAAGGCGGCAGGATTTGTGCTGCAGCTGAAGCACAGGGCCTGCAGGCCTCCCGGGCTGAGCCCAAGACAGCACAGCATGGCTCTCCTAGCATGCAGAGCTATGCTGGGGACACGGGGCTAGTGGCCAGGTGGGCAGCCACATGGGGCAGCCAGCTTTGGACAAGGAGCATGGGGGCTGCAGAAGGGCCCAGGGAAGGGTGCCAGGGAGCGGGCGTGTAGCTGGAAGAGCCTTAAGCTCCGGTGGAAGCAGGGACGGGGCTCAGTGATGCTCAGCCACTGCAGTGTCCCCCACATGGACAGCAGAAGCCACTGCAGATCTCTGAGAAAACAAATAGGACGTGACCTCCTCAGGGAGCCACTGGGACAGGAGCGGCAGGAGCAACAAGGGCATCTTCCCAAGGGAATCAACCAGGGAGGCAGAGGACAGGCTGAGGAGTGTGCCAGGGCTTGAGGCCGGGCTGCTCACTGAAGCCCTGCCCCACAGACTCCTGTGCTGCCGGGGACTCCTCCCAACAGTTGAATCTGTACTAAAGTTCACAGAAACGTAAATAATCCTAGAGATGATTTGTAGAGAATAATGTGACTTTTTAAATTTTTTTATTTTTATGGTATGTGTTTGCAGCATACTGCGTTCCTCGTGGGGAGCTGGGACGTGCACACAGCACGTTACATCTTTATTCCTCCCCTGTCCTCTCCCATCTCTTGGTCCCCTTCCCATTTGCAAAACATCTTTCGCCCTGTTTCCTCTCTTATTTTGTTCTTTATACTCTGGATTTCTCATGTAAGCGAAGAGTTAGTTCACTTAACATCACAGTCTCAAGGTACATCCGTTTTCCTGCCAGTCATTTGAGTCTATCTTTTTTATAGCAGAGTAGTACTCCACTGTGTATAAATGTGACTATCTCTAAACCCAACAGAAGCATGCATACAGGTCGAGTAAGACTCTGAGTGCCTGGGTGGATGACCTCAGCCAGCGCCTGGACTTCCTCACCACCTGGGCCCAGGCAGCCCGCACAGCCCTGCACCACCGGTAGGAGAGGGTTGCTGTGGCTCAGTCTCTCTGGGTTGCCTGGTAACATGGGGACAAGGGGAGGGGGGTGCCTCCCCTCAGGGTGAGAAAACAGAGGACCCAGCTAAGCCCTCCCCAGACTACTCCATGCTGGGACAGACACAGGGGCTATTTCAAGGTGTCGTGGAGCGAGAGTAAGCAGCACACGTTCAGGAGAGGCTTGTGGTGGGACAGGCACAGCAGAGCAGCTGAGCATGGCCACCCTACTGGACTCTCTGTGCACCCAACTCCTGTCCTGGCCACTCAGGGATGACCCGGAGAGGCTGGCCAGGGTGCCCATACTGCCATTGTGTGTGTCAGGACAGATGCAGATGGGGCCAGCATGCTGGAGAAGCCTTGACAGTACCCCAAGACTGGGCCTAGCATTCCACTGACCTGACCATCCTTCCACTGGCAAGCTGCATGACATGGCTCTGTCCATAATAGAGCAGGGCAGATGTTCTGGGGGTGACAAAGAGATGAAGCCCCTGACCCTCCATCCTGTTCACATCCCCAGGTACCTGAAATTTATTGGCTCTTGGAAGCAGGCTGCCCCCCCAGCAGCTCCCAACCCCAGGCCCCCTGCCGATCCAGGAAGCAGTCTCTGGGAAGCATTGCCCAAGAGATACTGGCTTCCAGCTTTCTTCTTTCCCCAAGGTGAGCATGGGCTGTGGCTCTGGCCTCCCTCCACTCCCACCTGTGTCCTTGTCACCCTGAAGCAGACTGTCGAGCCCCCTTGGGTGTTGAGATCAGTAGCTGCCTAGGGCCATGGGAGAGTCCTGGAAGAGGCCCCCAAGCTCCAGTAGGCCCAGTGGGCTTCCACCGCTTATCCACCGGCTGCTTAGGGAGCAGGAGACCGAAGTGCTGAGCAGTGTTCGCATGTGGCCCTATGCAGGAACCCTCAGGACAGGCATTGCCCTTGTCCTGTGTGCCCATCACCCAACACTAACACAGCTCACAGTGAATGTCTGAAGGACAAGCAAGTGCACAGCCTTCTGCATGAGCATGTGTGACTCGGTGTGGTGCAGTGCAAATAGGGGCCCTGCTCAAGGGCAAGAATAGCCAAGGAGTGGTGCCCGAAACAGGCTTGAGGCAGACCGCAACGCTCATCAGGGCGCAAGGACACAGGGAGCAGTGCAGGGGCAGCTGCAGGAGCACACTGGGGTGGGAAGTAGCCCGGTACGTGGGGTGGACTGTGGCAGGTCAGTGTTGAGAAAGGACCTGGAGACCAGGGGCGGGAAGGCTGCGCTGACCCAGGCCTTGGGTGGACACCGAGGCCATCTACAAAAGTGGAGGCCAGGGAAGGGAGTGGCTGGGCTGTTTCCCCTAGGGGTGATCTTTCTCTGCCCCAAAAGCCCCAGAGAGGGGCCAGGGAGATGGCTCAGTGGAATAAGCGCTTCCCTGGCAAGTGCAAGGGCCTGAGTTCAATCCCTGGTTCTGCAAAAAAAAGAAAAAGAAAAGCAAAGCACCAGAGGAATTGTGTGTCCGCACTGCTTCCTGGAGACTCTGGCGCCCTGGGGCTTGCCCAGGTCACACAGGCAGGGTGCCAGGCCTCTAAGCCCTGGCCCATGGAGGCTGTGTGTTTCTCCAAGCCTTTCTTGCTGCTGTGCTCCAAGACTACGGGAGGTCACAGGGAGTCCCCACGGATGCCCTCACTTTCTCTCACCACGTGGTTTCCGACACCAGCAATGTCAGTGAGGAGGAGTTCTCCACCACGGCGGACCAGAGCAGGCTTCGCCTCATCTGGAGAGCCTTCAAGGTAACAGCTCTCAGGGGGGACAGAACAGCTGGGCCTTTCCCCTGGCACCAGCCCCTCCCAGCAGCCCACCCAGCCGGGCCGGGCCAGCACACAGCCAACCCCAGCCCTTGGCCCCACACGTGGCCTGACTCCAAGGGCACATGTGCGTCTGCTTGACCCTTCTGCGGACTGAGCCTGTCGTACCGTGCTGAGCACACCATTTCATCTTTCAAGCACCTGGTAAGCTGCTGAGCAGGGCCTGCATGTTTACCTGTGAGTTCTGGGAGGACACTGTCTTTTCAGTCCTGGAGCATCCATCTGCAAAGCTGTCTTTCAATCAGATGAGCAACATCATTCAGTAAACTCGGTTTTCTGGCCATAGAAAGCAACTACTTGGGGCTGGAGAGATAGCTCAATGGTCTAAGTGCCTGCCTGGCAAGCACAGAGACCAGAGTTCAATCCCTGATACTGCATGCTGTGCCGGCCCTAGAACCAGGTACAACAGCACATGCCTGTAATCCCAGCACTGGGAGGCTGAGACAGGAGGATCACTAGTCAAAGTGTACATAGTTAAAAGTGGCTGTTCATCTGTTATGCAAAGTGTCTCCCCACTGTGGCTGTGCCATGGGGCCACCCTGTGTGGCAGGAGCTGGGAGAGAGATGTGCTCCAGGGCTAAGCATATCCACTGGGGCAAAAGAAGGGTTCACAGTGGGCACCTGGCTTCTTCCTTAAGCTCAGGAAACAGCCCTTGGTACTCCATTACTTCAACTGCAGGCTTTTTGTAGATTCAGGAAGTTACCTCATTATCTTAGTTTGCTGATGTTTTTTATTTCATGAATAGTCACTGAATTTATTAAATGCTTTTTCTGTCTACTGAAATAACCAGGTAGCTCTCAGCCTTATTAACATGGTGGGTCCAGACAGGTCTGTCTGAAACTTATTTTGCTAAGTGTTTCCTGTACTGATAAGAAGGTAAATGTAGTAAAAGACCTTTACAACATTCATGCAGATAATTACATTCTTATGTCGACGATTCATTGTGTTCAAAGATTTCTTATGGTTGAATCATCTTAATTGTAATAGTTTAAGATTCTGGCATCAGCAGCAAGAGACTGGCCTGAAGGGCTGATGTTGAGAGCTGGCAGTGCTTTGTTCAGTTGTCGCTGCGCATGATATTGATCGGGGTTTTCCTTTGTCCAGTCTGCCTGCCTCCTGTCCTCAGCGGCTCAGGATTTCTGGCCCACTTGGATCTTGTGTCTGGGGCCTTGGGGTAGGGCGGCCCTGCTTCTGTCAGGCCTGGTCTTCTCAGACTGCACTTAGAAATGGTTCCTTGAGCGTTCGGAGCGACTGTGGGCTGGAAGCCTCCTCAGAAGGATGGAGTGGGCAGAATTCATCCTGGAGCAGAGAGGACTGGGAGAAAGGGCTCTGTAAAGGGCGGCACAGGAGCAACAGGACTTTTCATCTGCTGGAGTGGGGCCCACGGGAAGGCAAATGGCAGGGGTCCTGCTACAGACAGAAGTGCCCTGTGATGGGGCTTAGGGAGAGTCAAGTGGTAACTTGGCGAGGAAACACAAAGTACAAGAACTCCAGAATGTGAAGCTTACTGAACTTACTAATTTGTGTATTTTAAAATGTGTCCGAAGCTCTGCTAGCTGTAACGCTCCTGCTAACAATGACTTGCTGGTGTGCATGACCACAGGGCCTCCCTAACAGCCAACATCTCCTGTGCTGGCACCACACTAAGCCACACTGCCTGCACCACGCAGCCCTTGGGCATAGGACACCATGGCACCGCACCAGGATCATCTATGGCCACCACCTCTGCAGCTCACCCGGAGTGGCCATACACTCCACCCTGCTTGCTTGCTGTCTCTGATATCTGAGCACAGGTTCTTGGTTTCCTCTGCCTCCCACCAGATGCTGGCTGTGGCTTAGGGAAGGATAATGGCTTCCATTTATTTGAGTGGCTCTTTGGAGGACAGCTCTCCAAAATGGGCTGTTTTTACACAGCATGCTCCTGGGCTGGGATTCCCAAGTGCAAATGGAAGCCACACTCTCAGCCACACACCCACCTCCAGGGTGGCCTGAGACAAGCTGTGTAGACCCCACTTCCTGCTCCACAGAGGCTCTTTCAGTCAAAACTGTGTGATTCAGAATGTTCTTGCCCATTTTAGATATCTGGAACTTGAGGGATATGGCCACCGAGGGCTGGGTGGCAAGGAGTGAGAAGTGCCCTCTGACACCTTCTTCCACTGCAGGGCTCTGAACCCACTCACAAGGGAGTTCACGTGTTTGGTTTATTCATGGAGGGGGCACGGTGGGACCAGGAGCTGAATACCCTGGAGGACTCACTACCTCTTGAGACGTGCTGTGACTTTCCTGACATTCACTTCCTGCCAATCAAGGTAATAGACAGCCCCCACCCCAGCCACCCACATTCCCGTCTCTACTCCCGTGACCTCCCGGGGGAAGGCAACAATGTACAAAATGTCCTAAGACTGCAAACTCTAAAACAGATACTGTACCAATATCGTTATTTCTCAGGAATATTAATGATAAAGAAAGCCATTATGACTCTCAAACTTTCCAAGCACAGCTATCTGCAGCTATACTAGCCATCTAGTCCATAAGTACATGGAGTTCATCACAAATCTCAAACTCTCTTATGAAAACTGTGAGCTACTGGTTCCCTAGAACTGCAATCTGACCACTGGATTTTTCCTTTAGATTTCTACTATAAAGCAAGACACTTCTAACCAGCCAGGCTTAGAACTCTACACTTTTGAATGCCCGGTTTACCAGACTCCTGAAAGGTCCATAACTTCGACAACTACCGGTTTACCAACGAACTTCCTGACCTCAGTGCACTTACCTACCAGAAGACCTCCCACTCACTGGATCACCATGCAGGTCGCACTGCTATGTGAGAAAAATGACAAATAAAATTCCATCCCACACCATCTTGAGGTTTGACTCTAACCATAGTGATGGGTGTCCACCACCCCAAGCCCTCAGGCATGCAGCCGGGCGGGGCCAGCCCTCTACTCTGAGATCACCCCCCACACAGGAGGTTTCTGGGTGGAGCACGGCAGGGAGCCCCTGCAGCGCCTGGGCCACATCTGCCCGCGAGTCCAGCGTGTAGAAACTGCAGCCCTGCAGGGACCACTACTCCTGTGCAGCACGTACATGCCTGTGTGCTCCACGACGCAGTGCTGCACATCTGCCACTGTCTCCTCTGAAACCAATACCATGATTTCCATTAGGTGACTCCAGGGTCCCTGTGCTGCTAGTGATCACAACAGCAGCTAGCACCACTAGGAGCACGAGGAAGAATTCTCAAGTAATCCCCTGCACCATGCAGGTTGTTAGCAAACTGCCCCACCAGGAAACCGGTGCTGAGAGCCTAGGGTCTCGTCCAGATGCCACCGCTCGGCCCCAGCTCCTCCTCACATGACCTTGGCCTGCGTCCACAGTGAGAAGACATGAAGACATACACTCTTGTGACTGACACAGGCACATCTGAAAGGCTTGCTGAATCTACAGCAGCTTTTAGCATTTCTCAAACAGCAAATATTAAATAGTTGACCACTTCCAGGGAGCTGGACCCCTGCCAACACCAGCCCCTTCAAGCCCAACACTCTCAGAGCATCATGCCCACAATCCTGGCCAGGAGCCCACGTGCACCTTCAGGACTCCCTCTGGTCTAGAAGCTCCCCAAAATGCAAACCTGGAAACCCCGTGGGGGCTCAGGCCGAAGCCTTGGCCTTGTTGCCAATCAGTCCAAAGCTGTAGGCAGAAAAGAAACGAGGCTCCACAGAGATCACATTTTTATTTTCAACTTTATTTGCAACTTAAAACTTCATTGCAAAGCTTGTCAGATGTTTCAAAAGCGAAATTAAGAGCAAGCTGCAGGCAACACAGAGAAGTGCAGCCCTTGATATGCCAAGCTCTCCCCTAATATCCCCAGGGCAGTACTGAGACCTCAGCCTTTGGGGCGAGTCCAGCACAGACAACTCGGCGCACCACTTGCCAGTGCCAGAAAGCATTAAGAACAGCAAAGAAAAACCTGCTTGCACACAGCAACATCAGTAAATACTGACAGTCTCAATAAAACAATGTTTAGATTTCAGGACACAGAATGCCAGACTAGCAAACCAACTTCATGATCACATTCACAGACTAAGTTATACACGCTTCAGTTACAGAGTGACTACTGCAGGTAACAAAGGAGCACTAAGTTAGGGTGCATTCTGGTGGGCACATGGCATGCTCTGTATCCCCCGTGCTTCACATACTACAGCGATTTTGTTTTGAATACAGAAGCTATTTTGCTACTGCTCCTTTACAGTAATAACTAAGGCTTCAGCAGCGTCATAATTTAGTGGCGAAAGCTACCTTATGCACACCTATTAAAAATTAAACCCCAAGTTGTTTTTAGATAGCACTCTTTTATCAGAGGTAAAATTTTGTAGATATGAGACATACAGAATAGACTGCATGAGTTAAACTAAACAGTAGCAAAAACACCAGTGAATTTAAAAAGTCAAAAATATAAAAATATATAGCTTAAAATGGCAAATTTTCATACACCATTATGTAAAAATGTTTAAATAGTGATGTTCCTCCAAAAAATATATATATTTGTTCTATTTTTTTCTATTTGCAACACTTTATAAAGGCAAACACAACCTGCAGCTGAGGTAGCAAAGCCAAAATCACAAACTTTGGGTTAAGAAAAATACCTTCCTATGTTTTAACAGCATCTTCTATACAATATTAAATGAATTCTAATTGTTTCAAAATTTGTAATTTACTTTAAAATACTAAAAATGTTTTGTTAAAAAGCTATTATCACACTGAAAATACTGTACAAAAAAAATCTGCACTTACTATATATTACATAGAAGTAAGCTATTTACATCTTCCAATGCGGTTCCCAGGCGGGGAAGACAAGGGCTGTGCCGCCTCCCAGCGGCAGCGGCCTCCCCCGGCAGCGTCCTCCCAGCGGCAGCGNCCTCCCAGCGGCAGCGTCCGCTGCCAGCGGCTCCGCTCCTCACAGCACTTTACAGGGGCCCTCGCCCTTCCAATCACATAGCTGGGAGAGGCTTTAAAGAGAAACGAAGCAAGTTCTATTCTCTTAGTACAATGGAACAGAAATGTACACTATTTCAAATGTAACAGTGTTTTAACAAAACGAACTAGCAAAAGGAAAAATATCAGAATTTGAAAGGAAGCAAAAACTATGAACACTAATAGCATTCTTTTCAACATATAAGGAAAACTGTCTTATGGTTTGTACGGGTTGAAATAAGATGCAAAGTCTAACATTCTTGTGTTTTTTCTTTCACTGTTACAATTTCGTAAAAATAAACGGCTCCATTAAAAACCTACTACGTGGCTCTCCGGCCCTGCACACGCAGAGGCACGTCGGCCTCCGGCCAGCCGGCCGGGCAGTCAGTACACGCCGGGCAGCAGGCGGTACGGCACTTGCTGGCAGTAGCGCTCCCAGGCCAGCCCGTACTTCCTCCGGCACTGCTGCTCATCCCGGGCCTCCCGGTGGACCAGCAGCGTCGCGAAGTAGGCCACATAGAAGTACGGCAGCGCATGCGCAAAACCTGCGGGGGAGAACGCAGACAAGCCGACAGCTCAGGTTAAAAACCAGTTTTTTCCCAACCCTCTAACAACCAAAGTCTTCCAGAATTTAACTATACTGAGTTACACAAAAGTTCCATATTCCCAAGAAAAACAGCCACTGGGCACGTTTGAAACTGAAAAACTTTACTCTTAGAAGCTTCAAGTAAAATTTCAGCTGAGTCCCGACCCCTTCAGGGCACAGCAGCACTGCCTGTCTATGCTGGCAGCCCAACGGCTCCTGCCCGCAGCACTCACCACATGGCAGGGACCATGCCAGGGCCATGATGAGGTCGCCCAGGTAGTTGGGGTGGCGGACAAAGCCCCACCATCCAGACACCAGGAGGTTTTTCCCCGTGGAAGTGTGAATGGTTTTCAAATCTACACAGAAAAATACATTCATAATGATCAGTAAACAGCAGAGATGTAAAATCCCCATGTAACATACATCATAAAAACATTGTACTCACGCGCAAGCTTTGGATCAGAAGGATTTTTCCGGAATGCATTTTTCTGAGAATTTGCACATCGGAAGATTATGTATCCACAAACTGTAATATTAAAGTATTTTCTACGTTAATAATTTCGATCTTATTTAATACTGAATGTCATTTGCAATTTCTGCTGGAAAAGTTTCTGCCTTGAGTAAATATCCAAATCAGAAAATACTCTTGATTTCTTCAAAACAATTCAAAAAGCTTCAACCTCAGAAGATGCAAAGTTAAACTCTTCTGAAATCTATTGTCATACATCTTAAAAGTAAAACAAGCAACTACAGTCACATCCACAAAGGAAGTAAAACCTAAGACATAACAATGAAGTCCTGTGCCCCCTTGACCACAGGCTACCCTCTGCTCAGGGACCTCTCCCTGCTGCTTGAAACCTGCAAGCCCCGAGATCCTAGATGTACTCAAGTCAACAGACCGGAGGGAAGAGAAACACCTCCCCTCCTCCTCAGCATGGCTGCCTTGGAAATTCAACCCACCGACTAAGCAGCTCAGTGTCTTCTTCCCTCACCAACACAGATTAGTGTAATTAAGGCACTGTACTGTCCCTGGGGTGAGTGAGGGAGAATGCTCCCAGGGGAACTCTGCCAGGGCAGCCTGCACCTCCTGCTGAGTCAGATCAAAGGCTAGCCCTCCCGCCCCCCAAGGGTACAAGCCCCTGCCCCTAAGCACCTCAGGGCTTCAGCCACCTCAGGCCTCCTTCCATTTAGGATACAAGCCCTGCAAAGCCAGGACCAATCCCACTGGTCTCAGAACAACTACCTGAAATAGCAGACCCTCCAGAGAGGAAATAAACCCTCACTAGAACAATCCATCTTTTAATTCACTTAAACTTTGTGAAATTTAAAAACGAATTTTGCTTAAAATCATCCATTCAGACAACCACACAAGAACCTGGGGAGAAAGCACGTTCTCTCCATCACAGCTAGCTGGGGCCACTTAAAACAGCAAGTGACAGACAGGCAGACACCAGAGCAAAACACACTGCATGGCCCTCCCCCAGAGCCCAGAGTGGACACTCACGCTTCAGAGCAACGATCAGCGCCGCCAGGGGCCAGGACAGCTCGTGGGGATGTCGGACAAGGTAGAAGGCCTGCAGGCTATAGGTGAAGGGCACCCATACCAGATCCCCAAAGGCCAACATGAACCCAAATCCCTCATGGGTGATGTCCATGGTCGTCAGCAGCGCCTCCTGCAGGGACCACAGGAAAGAAGCAGCTACTCTGCTCAGTCGGCACACAAAGGGCCTTCTGACGGTCAAGTGTATGAAGCTATTATGATCCCGATCCTGACCCAAGTAGCTGGGATTATAGGAGTGAGCCGCCATGCCTGGTTTACAGGCACTCTCCCAGCGGAGGCAATCTGGTTGGGGCCCTGCTCCACTGACAGCCTCACCTCTCAGGAATGGCACCGCAGAGACAGGGCAGATCCTGCAGGCAGCTCTGTACCCTCAGTCCCATCCAGCAGCCTGTCTGGGTATTCTTGGGACACTGTCCCTGGCTGGCACCCTCAGCTGCCTGCTGTGGCACACTCCCTGACAGGGATTCTATCTGACCCCACGAGATGGTGGTGCACTCTGCCAGCTGCCCGCAGGCAGCCAGGCACAGAGGACCCCACATCAAGGCCACACACAAGATGACACCTCCTGGGCCCAAGGTGCGTAGAAACAAACAACATTTCGCACTCTACCCCAGGGCACTGTCAGAACTGGCCAAGAGCCCTGCCTTCAAGCAAAATGTTTCTGTTACCAAAAAGCAATACCTGGTGGCTAAGTCTCTAAAAAAGATGAATTTCTAACCCATTAAAAAGTCACTTGTGGGCTGGGGATACAATTCAGTGGCACAAGCACCTGCTTGGCAAGTACAAAGTTTGATTCCCAGTACCAAAAATAAAAAAAAAAAGGAAGAAAAAAAAAGTCACTTGTGAGTGTAAGGAGTAAGCACTCAGATCTGGATGGCAAGCTGCATACTCCTCAGCACGCGGCAGTGCAGGAGCGGAGCTGGCCAGGCCAACACCCAGTGCTTTCCTTGCTGCCCCACTCCCAAGTGCTCAGATCTGGGGGACTGAAATTCACCTACAGGACCAGCGCTTCAGGCGACCACCCCACCAAAGCTGCAATGGGGCTTGTGCTGAGGGAGGCACAGCCTGAGTCTGAGATGGGAGCTCTCCTCAGAGGCACCGACCCTGCTGCCCACCTGCAGCTCACCTCACTGCCAGGGCCACACTCAGTCAGCCTGAGTATTTGTCAGTCTCATGCAAGAGGCCTACTTGGCAGACCAGGTCCATGGAGACTCGGCTAAAGGACAACCAAGTAATAGTTAAAACTAGACTCCAAGCAGAGGGACCACCTCTCTGTCAGTGGAATGTCATAGAGACCTGTTCTGAGCATTCCAGTGCAGGGCTACAAATTGGCTTTAAAATTGGAAAAAAAAAAAAAAATCTGACTTGGCATGAGATGAATACAAATATAATAGTGAATATTATTTTTAAAAAATTAAAAACAGAAGACTGAGAAAATACTTTTTCAAGGAGCATTTTAATGGAGTGGAGAGGACCAAGCAAAATTCCCACCAATCCCAGTAACAGCAGCAGCAACAACTCAACCAATTAGGAAAACAGCCACAAACAGAAACTCAGCTTCCGAAGAAAACTCATTTCCTTGCCATCTTGATTTCTGCTTTTACATCCAATTAGAGCCACACTTTGTATTTTGGAACATCAATATTGAACATCTTCCCCTTTATTTAAGAACTCAGTGGTCTAAGCACCTGCCTAAGCAAGCACAAGGACCCAGGTTTGATCCCCGGTACTATGTGCCTTGCTGGCCACACCAAGACAGGGTGTGGTGGCACAAGCCTGTAACCCCAGCACTGGGGAGGCTGAAACAGGAGGACCACTGTGAGTTCAAGCTGCGTAGTAAGACCATGTACCAAATGCATTTTAAAGAAGAAGAAAAAAAAAAAAACAAAAAAAACTAGCTGCCTCTTAACAATCAAGGTGTCATTCCCATTCAATGATTATCTGTGTCTCCATGTGGTATTAACTAAAAAGTTAAACTTTACTTGTGTGCATTAGTCGCCACTCACTGAAGCAAAAGCCCAGATGTGCCAATCTTAGAGTTTATAAGCAGGATCTCTGTGGACATGTGGCCACCAGCACCTGCCCTTCTGGACAGCACTGCACAGCATCCTCCCTCTGTGTGGAGGCAACGAGGCTCCCAGGTCCAGCCCACTCCCCCAAACCACAAGGCCTGGGCTCTTACACTTCCTTACCTCATTCCACAGAGCATCCACCACATAGAGAAGCTGGAAGCTGTTAACCAAAACCATTGCCAGGGAAGGAGCAGCCCGATTCTGCACCTTCATTTCAGCCAAAAGCATCCCTAGGTTAATCACCACCTATGATACAAGGGGGGAAAGTCTTAGGGAGTGATCAGGACACGGGGCCAGGGCAACGTATTGCTGAGGCTACAGACTCCATCAACCACACCAGTGCTAGGCCGGAGACGAGCTCATCACAAACCCCAGGCACAGTGCCAGAAGACCCAAGGTTGCTTCCATGATGTCTTGGCAAAAACACACCATCTCACCCCAGTCACGAGAAAACATTGGACCAACCCAGCTGGAGAACATTCTTAGATAAATCCTGACCAGTGCACTTCAAAAAACGTGAGGGGTTGTGAGAGGCTAGGATGGACAAGAGTCACAGACCACAGCAGACTCCAAGGAGGCAACAGGGAAGTGCTTGAGGACCACAGGATCCTGGGACAAGGAAGCACACAGCAGAAACCCTCAGGGATGCCATGACATTGCGAGTGCCTGTCCTAACACTGGCCCCAACCCTGCAAGATGTGGGTGAAGGACATGAAGACCCTGTTCTGTATGCACTGTTCACCCCCAAGCTCCAACTTGGTCAGAATGTTTTTTAAAGGGAGGTAAGTTTTTTTTTTTTTTACATCAATTCACTTACACTATTACTTTCTTACATAAACATAAACTGATACAGAAACAAATTTTAACATAGTAACTTAGAAATGGCAACTTAAACCTCTAGAAACTAGAGGAAAATATTTCATCAAGTAGACAGCATTATAAAAAGCTATCATTATCCCTTAAAAATGTGTCTATATTTGTTTCTAAATGGAAGACAAATGTGCGCTACTGATCAAGAATTCTTAAAGACCACTTACCCATCCAATCAAGCCAGGGCGAAGCTCACAGAAGAATTTGAGATCAAGAGAGCCAACTCTCGGGTTCAACTCACGGCCAATGAAGAAGTCATAGACAGCATTGCCTGAGGTTGGAGAATTCCCCAAATGATGCGCCAAGTACCCCACCACAGGCTCCACAACCCACCCACTGTATCCCCAGGTCCCCACCTGCTGCCTCTGAGGTACTGCTGAGCACCTAGAGCCCTGATGGCAGAGGGCAGGGGACGCAGCCTCCAAAAGAACACTCTCCTCGTGGCCCAGGTGGTGGCCAGGTCCCAATTTTGAAGGAAGTTTTTTTAAAAATGTACAATTTGTGTGTGTGTATGTGTGTGTGTGTTTTAGGGAAGGGTCTACAGGGTGCTCAGGGACTCACTATTAGATCGGACTGACAGTGATCCATGTTTATGGCCTCCCAAAAGCTGGGATTACAGGCTCGCACCATCATGCCCAGTCTCAACTGCACCCGTCTCAACTGCACCCCGTCTCAATTGCTGGCTCAGATTGCCCTGGGGCCAGGGCCGGCATGGCAGGCTTTGGGGATCGAAC
Organism: Octomys mimax; assembly: GCA_002564305.1. Taxonomy (NCBI): domain Eukaryota; kingdom Metazoa; phylum Chordata; class Mammalia; order Rodentia; family Octodontidae; genus Octomys; species Octomys mimax. The sequence goes on along the minus strand of NDGM011252943.1, from coordinate 995 downwards.
CCTGGCCCCTGCGCCTGCTTCTAGGTGCTTAATCCACTGAGCTATTTGGCCAGCGCTCAAATTTTAAATTTAAGCAATTCTTTAAAAATGTCAAATATCTGGGTCAGAATTAGCCAATTTACAAGTTGGCCATCTCAACCTGCTCTGAGGGCGGGCTGGCATGGCATATGGTGCCAGGGATTGAACCACGGTCCCTGCACTTGCCTAAGCAGGCACTTCAGATCACTAAACTACCTCACCGGCCCAATAGTTACTATTTTTTAAAAAATGGTATTTACTACCCTGGACAAAACAGCATCTATCATAACTTACAATTCCTAAAAGTTCAACAAAATGTCTATCATTATCAAGTAACTAAAAATAGGAAAGAAAAAAATAGCAAAATATGAGGAAAAATAAAAAATATTTTGTTTTAAATTCACTTATTTATATTTTTTCCTCCTTTATGTCCTCCCACTTCTCTTTTTTTCTTTTTTTCGGTACTGGGGATTGAACTCAGGACCCTGTGCTTGCCATGCAAGCACTTATTCTACTGAGCTATCTCCCCAGCCCCTCCCACTTCTCTTGATGCCCAAAAATAAACCTAGAGATCAAAGCCATCACCGCAGGTCTGGAAGCAGCCAGACGGTACAGCACTCACCACAGCTGGCAGGTGACAGCTCAGGTCCGCGAGCCTTCCGAGCACGCGCGTACAGGTAGACGCTCAGGAGGGCCGTGAACACCATGGCTGCGAAGGCCAGCTGGAGGAAGTGCTCGTGCAAGTAACGGAGCTCTAGGCCCCAGAGGACAGCAGTGCCAAGGACTGCAGAAGTCAGGATGAACGCATAGAATCCTGCAGGGAAGAGCAAGATAACTGGCATTACCTCAGGGCTGGCTTCAAGTCCACCACTGTCAGAAAAAGCATTGCTGAAACTAAACACATGAACACACAAATAAGCACCACCCTACGGGGTGATTCTCCATGGAAATTCTGTTCTTCTGCATCTGTAAAATAC
>NDGM011252942.1:0-13808 GCA_002564305.1 Octomys mimax | reverse complement strand
GAATAAGTGCTTCCCTGGCAAGCGCAAGGGCCTGAGTTCAATCCCCAGTTCTGAAAAAAAATTATATTCTGATGTATTTCTATAATATACCTTTATTAAATTAAAAATACAGTATTCTTTTGTGTTAGTAGACATTCTTCTACAATATTTTTTATAAAGGGCACTCTGGGTTCCATTATAAGGTTACAGTTCCATTTATTTAGGTAACCAATTTGTGGAGTTTTGGTTGCTTTCAGTTGTTGAAGTTTATTAAACAATATTTTCTTAGAAATGCTGTCAAAATTTAGCATGTTAAATGTTAACACTTGAACATTTTTGGTATGTAGAATGAATTTGGCCTCTATAAAGGTGTGGTGTCTGTGTCCTTTTTGTCCTTCCCAGCATTCCGTATTATTAGTTTATGGAAAAACAAAAAAGAAAGGGTAACAATTTTATTGGTAAAAAGAATGCACCATATTTAATCTATACTAATTCTTTTACTTTATGCCCTTGTATTCTCTTTTCTTTCTATTGTATATTGACACTATTCATATACCTATTTGGCTATGTGTGTTTATTTTTGATTTGTTAACTTTTTTGAGTTTAAGGAGAGTAACTTGCTATGTGTGTAGCAAATATTTTCCCTGATTTATAGTTTGCTTTTAATCTTATATTATGTCTTTTATTTTAATGATGTAGAGATTTAAAATGTTTTATGTAGTAATGTTGCTCATTTTTATTGATGATCTTTATTTTGTAGTCAAGTTTAGAGTGTTTAGAAAACTTTTATGTGTGTCTTTTGGTAATATCTTTAGGGTTTTATTTTTGGTGTTTTAATCTTTTAAATAATTTTAAACATCTTGCATTTAAATGGGGGTAGAGAGCAAAATCCTGGCCTCCCAATTCGGATGTTTATTCTATGCTTGGCTGCCTTATTAAACTGCGTTACTCATGTAAATTTTTTAGATGACTCTATTGAGACTTAATTTTAAAATCTGATAATATTTATGCATACGATACCCAAACATATGTTTTGATAGATCACACATGCATAAAGCATATGCTGCTCCAAAGTGAAAGTCATTTTTTAAATCCCCCATTGGACAGTGTGTGTTCAGGGAGAGAAGCTGCTACAAAAACAGTAGGAACACAGGTCAGATTCTAATCTTGGAAATGGGTTCTGCAGCTACACAATTAAAATGCTCAATTTCTTGACAACAATGATGACGATTCAGACCCAGTTCACTCCAACGCACTGCAATGTTTATACTTGAAAATAAGATAAGTTTTCAAATGTGATTGTTTATTGTTATATGTTCACATTCATTTCGAGATATAATATATATATATATATACATATATATGGTTATACATATCAAATTGTATGTATCTTATACATATAAATTAATTGTACTTTGTCCAATACATATTATATATTATCAAGGTACTATATCTTGATCGTTTTTGACCGTCTACCCTATGTTTGTTTTGCTCTGAATTAAAAGAGGAAATCAAAGAATACACCTGCAGCCCCAGGTTCCAAGGGGCCTGAAGCTTAGACAACTCGGGGGAGTCTTCAGGAAAAGTCATATTTATTTACAAATGTACATTAGATGCTGATTATTTATGACTGTTTCTATAGAATGTGAGGGGATATCAAATAAGAAAAGCTGGCTAATACTAAAAACTTTGCAAAGTAAAACAAACCTCTTGTTTTATATACTTTTATGTTTATCCAGAAATGTAATAATTGTGTTGACAAACAGACATATTTTAGCTGGATTTTTTTTCCTGGTGTTTTATATGACAATTTCATGACCTCACTTTCTACAGAGAGATGACATACCAGTCCTTCCTTTAGCATGCATTATTGAAGAAGAGCTTTGAATTGAGAAGTGGACATTTATTTGGGAGGGCTTGAGATGGTATGAAAATACAGATGTGGCTTTCTTCCCTTACACATGGTTAATTCTTACTTAATAAAGACATATTGGCCTTATTTTCTTTGTATCATTTAAAGATCAGCCATATTAAGGTATAACTCATATATCACACAGTTTAGTCATTTGAAACATACAACACAATGGCTTTAGTTTATTCAAGTTTTGTATCAATAAACAATAATAGAACATTTTCATTTATCCCCAAATCTGTTTCATAGTCTTTACACAATTTTTTATTTCTTGAGTCCCCATCCCTCAGTTCCCAAGGAATCATTAACCCCCCATCTATATAGATTCACCTGCAGTGGACATTTTATACAAACGGAGCACAACAATGTGGTCCTTGTGATGGGTTCCTTTCCTTTTGCACACTTCTTACTGGACCTGAAGTATGATGGCTCCTGACCCACCAGGATCAGCCACCTGACCCCATGCAGTGTGGCTGTGATAGGAAGATCGCAATATCCACTGGCTGATAGGAACTCTGAGACATCATAGAAAAGGGAAGCAAGGGAAAGGTTGGTGTTTGCATGGCTGTGGGGAGGCTGCAAAGCTGTCAGGTTAGGAAATCCTGGCCAAGTGTATTCTGATCATCTGTCTGTAAACTCTGGAAAGCTAGCATCACTTGAGGGAACAGTTTGGGTCCTATGATGGCATGATTGCTTCCGCTTAGGGGGCAGCCTCCGTTTCCATGATAAGATAATTGCTTCTGCTTAGGGCAAAGCAATCTCATTATGGGGTATTCTGTTTGATGAAGTGCACTGTTGCACAGTATAGTTTTAGCTCTTTGTTGTGAAGCTGTCCTGTCTTTTCTACAACCCAAGGTGACTGCAGAAGAGAGTGGCTCAGAAAGAAAAACTAGGAAAGGGATGGAAGGATGGATGGAGGGACAGGATGGAGTTGGGGTGTAAGGTCTCCTCCACAAAGTATTCAGGTAGTCTGTATCAGCACTTCACTTTCTCTTGCTAAGTAAAACAGAATCTTCCAAAAAATCAGGAAAAGAAAGACTTGTACAAATATTTTAATATTAAATTTATTGAGATATCCTGAGATTACTTCAAGTTACCTTAAGCTTCCACAAATTGCAAGAGGTGCTCGGCATGGTGGCCATGAGCTTCCATGAGCTTTATTAGCATGGTGAACTGCTACCGGGACACACTTTTGTAGACTCTGTATGTAACACTTTACCTATCCAGTTATAACTTGATGGACATCTAGATTATTTCTGATGTTTGACTATTGTAAATAATTCTGTTACTAACATATATGTACGTGTTTTTGTATAAGTATATGTTTTCTCTTCTCTTGAGTGTGTATCTAAAAGTAGAATTACTCGACCACTTTGCAACTCTCTTCCTATTTTGAGGTACTGCTGAATTATGTTCTAAAGTGACTTCACTATGTTACAATCCCAATTCTTAGAATATGAGAGCTCTAATATCCCCACATGCCTATCAATATGTATTATTTAAAAAGAATTATAGCCATCCTAGTGTGTGGCACTTCATTGTGGTTTGGATTTCCATTCTCATGATGGCTAGTGCCGACTTTATTGTTACCATTTTCTTTGTCTAAGGTTCCAGTGGAAAAACATTCCCATTCTGCTTGCCTTTCACTAAGGTTCTTTCTTTGCATCCAGTCTCAGTCAGTTCAGGACAGGACACAGAAACCACTCTAGTGGCTCATGAGGGACTCTGTATAGGGATCTACGCTTGACAGGAGTGGAGGAACAGAATGGGGGGCTTCCTCTTCTCTACTGATTGTTAGACTGTTACTGGAACTCAAAGTTAGGAAACTGCTCTGGTTATGGTTCCTGCTGCAGCTGAATATGGTCTCAAACCTTTGATTTTTTATGTATTTATTACAGGGTCTTACTATACAGTTTGGACTCATAGTGATCCTCCTGTTTCAGCCTCCCCAGCTCTGGCATTACAGGTGTGCACCACCCCTGGTCTTGGCGGGCCCAGAGCAGGGCTTACATGGCATGTGGTACTGGGATCAAATCTGGCTCCTTGCACTTGCTTATGCAGGCACTTAGACTGCTGAGCTATCTATGCAGCTCAAATCTTTGGTTCTTTTAGCCAGAAGCAGCACGAAGAAGATGGCTTTCTTGTAACCACAACTGCTATAAGTGCATTGTTTTGCACCCAAGCTCTAGTTGTAGAGCAAAGTATGCTGAAAAGAAGTGGCAAGCTGTGTGTTCATGATCCATAAGCAACTGCTATTGGTTCCCTCATAACCTGGTTAAAAATTTTAATTTGTGAATATTCACAGGCTTTTTTCCTCCCTCATCTTCAAAATTGAGAAAGTTTTCTGCTATCATGGTGGTATGAGGACTTGGGCTTTGGGTACAAATATAGTGGATGGAGCTGCAGATTAAAAGATGAAAAAGGCTAAATTTACATCAGGTTTACATTGGAGAGGGTAAATATGACAAGCAATATTTACCTTAGAGAAATCCTGGACCACAGGGAGAAAAAAATACTAAACACTTTGGGCTGAAGCCTAGGAAATTATTTGGGGAAGGAGCAAAGAAAGAATTTCAGATAGTGAGGAAGAGTGAGTTGGAGAGTTGGGTGCAATGACCAGTCTCTGTCCACTGAGGGCTCTTGAGTTGTGCATTGTTCACTACCACACATGGCCATCCCTTGGGGGTGTTTTGCAAGCAACTTTACTAATGATTGAAATTTCCTTTCAAGCTTTTCTGACTCTCCAGTACCAAACCTGGCTGCCAGCAGAGGAATTGTTCTCAGTTCAGCACCAGTGCCCTCGGTGAACACAGGATGTTCTAAAAGAGACAAGATGGAACACAGAATCCTCCAAGCACAGGAAGACACCTAAACATTTGCCTGCAGGATTTTGCCCCAACGCACAAGACACCCAGAGAACTTTGACCACTGACATTTACTGAGATCATCCAGCCTAATGTGCCTTGCCTTCTTTCAAGCCCTATGAAAAAAGAGCTTGCTAATTTTTGCTCCCTCCAGACAGCCATTTTGCCCTCTGTCTGTCCAGATCCAGGCACGGTAGATTCCACGCCATGTTGCCTTTACACAAGCCCAGTCCTCTCGGCTGGCCTCTGCCTCATGCCATTCCTCCTAGTATGGATTTTGGCTTCCACTTTTTCCTCTGAATATGGTAACATAGCGGGCCTGGTAATGAGCAAAAGTACCTTTATTCTGAATTAATCCTCTTTTTATAATGATTATAGTTGGAAAAGAAGTTTTTTAGACATAAAAATACCAGAACGATTATAGGCAAACCATTTAGAAAATTGTGTTTAAGGTGTATGTGTGTATGTGTATATTTAAAATTCAAAATATGTTTAAAAGTATTCATTGTGAAAAGACTTGCTATTTCTAAGAAATAGAGTTCTAAGAAATAGTTCCTCTTGGCGGAATAGAAATAATTAAAATTGAAGTGTCTTATGAGTGGAGTTAATTAGTTATTTTTCATGCAGAGCTTAGTGAAAGTGCTCTTACCACACGGATAGCCAGGAGAAGAGGCCCTGTCTGACCGGACTTACATCAAGTGCCACAGATCTAAACTATAATTTCTTATGGCAGTGAAGGAGTCATACACATGCTAGATGTTTTGGCTTATTCTTCCATGGTTTTAGACATTGGTTCAGGCTGGTGTTTTTGAAGCAAAGGATTAGAGTCTGGAAAGCAGAGATGGTAAACTTCTTCCTGTGAGATTCCAGGGAGAAGGCAAAACAATTACGGATTTCTTTCAACAAATGAGGATGGAATATTAGAATCACACACAGTTTCAGAATAGAGGGTTGGAAGAGACCTTAGAGTTTGTGTGGTTTAGCTTCCTCATGTTTATGATGAGGAAGAGGAGTAGCCAGTGGCTGAGGAATTTCTTCCAGGTTTCTCAGCTTGTGCTTTGCTTCTGCTGCTCTGGGATATCTGTGCTGAGGAGGCCAGAAGGAAGCGAGGGGGTCCCCTTATGGGATGCTAGCATTGGTGGTGCAGCAAATCATTGATTTTAGCCACTTACTATGATTCAGATTTTCCTTTAAGAAAAGACCTAAAAATGTTTGCTGTCTGAGACTGAGAGCAGAGGCTGAGAAAGAGTAGAGCAAGAACTAGGGGAGGGCTCAACACTGTCTACCTGCAACTTACTGAAATCTCTAGCTCTGTGTTGATTTATCTTTTATAGAGTAGTTAAAAAGGCAAATAAAAAGTGTAAGATAGTGCTGACAGAATTGTCTATTTTTACCTTGCCAATCAGTTTACCATTAAATTTGAAGAAACTAGAATTTTAGAATTGTGTTCCTCACGTGGTTTTGTTTGTTTTCTTATGTGAAGTTGACACCTTCTTATGAACAACACGACTTCCTTTCAAAAGGGATCTTGACAATTGTGTGATTACTTGCATCTGAGGGGCACCAAATAGCCATTCTTTGATTTAAACCTTTGTCTGTCTGTTTTTATCTTAAATTTCACAGACTCCGGAAGGGGTTAAAAAAGAAAAGTGGCTATGAAAAACTTATTTTTACCTGCTTGACAATTTGTCCTGCATCCTTAGATTTGGAATGATGGCCTTCAGGCTTTCTAAAGTCTTAAAACTCTGTAGTTCTTATTTCTCTACTTTCATTATTAAAGTAGATTCTAGCTTTCAAATTAATATTTTTACTACTATGCTTCATAACCTAAATATGTTTCATATGTATGTTTTTTACAAGTATGCTTTTGAATGCTTCAGATTAGTAAATAGTTAGAAAGTAAATACTAGATGTAACATACACTTCATGATAAGGACCTTTAAAAGTTTCATATGTTAGTATTTTAAATGAAGCATTTAAAGTATGTTGGACAAAAAGTACATCATACGTTAAGTAAGCTAGCATATGAACAGGAAACACCTTTTAAAAGTTTTTTTTTTTCAACTAGGATTTTAATTAGGGTGTAGTCCAGCTAACCACTGTATCATGTGCTTCAATTCCAGGACTCACTGAAGTTCTTAGTCCTGTGTAAGTGCTCTGTGTCAAATTTCAGGATGGGTATGTTACAACAACAGCTAAATTAGAAAGAAATTAATAGACAATCAAAGAGGGATTGGGCCATCAACCAAGTCGCACACAAAAAAAGTGAAAGGCACCAGAATTATGGATGAAGGCCAATATGAAGAGAGAAAGGTCTCAGGATGGAGAGCAAGACAAGGCCTGAAGGCTCCCTGTGAGATCAGCAGCCATGCTAAGTTCTACTGTAATTAGCACTACTTGGTCTGGTGGGCCCAGATAGGTGCCAGACATAGGTGGATGATCTGAGTTAGTGTGATTTAAGAAAACACATCTAGTTGCCAAGGTCGTAAGGGGTAGATTGGGATGGTTAATTGTGATATGTCAGTTTGATTTTGCTGAGAAACATCTAGGAGATTAGTAAATCACACTCTGGCTGTTTCTGGGTTGATCAGGAGAAATGGCCTTGGGTGCTTTATATAGTTGCCGCCCCTTCCTCTTTGGCAATGCTTTCCTGCTCTGCTTCCAGACTAACTATGAACTAAGCAGTTTTACTCAGCCATGTCCTTCTACTTGGATATTTCTTCCTTGAAGTCACCCGATCATGGATTGAACCCTCAGAAACTGAGACAAAGTAAACGCTCCTTTAAATTGTGGATATTTGATGTTACTCAGTGACAAGAAAGCTGACTCATAGTCACCTTGAGCCCATGAAAATTTTCTGATGCAGTCATAGTTATTGTTTTTCTTTCAGAAATTCATCAGTGTCTTACTTTTTAGTAGCAATAGTTTGAGCAAAGGTTCTGCTCAGTAGTCAGTGTTAAAAGCTGCTGTAACTCCTTGATACATTTTTGAATTAAAAAGGTAGTATTTGGAGGGAGAAATACCATTTTGACATTGGGAGATGATTACAAAAAGGAAGGATGTGCAGTGACATTATCAACCATAAGCAAAATTGTGAAATATGAGTTATTTTCCAAATTGTAGTCATTCAGAGTGGCATCTTGGGAGGAGGTAGCTTATCTGTTCTTATTGCTTCTATAGTTCAGTGGCAGTGTATGGTTGCTGATAATGCTTGAGAGTCTTAGGGGTACCGTGTACCAGCTCACAAAGGGGTTCACTTTGTAGCTTACAACCTTGGTCACTATCAAAGCTGTTATCTGTCCCTAAAAGTTTTGGCACCTGCCATTGGCTTGGCTTTCTTGTTGCTGAAGATCTTTGTGGGGGGACAAGAACAGAGGGACATTGCATCCAAAGTGAAGATTTGCTTGGACAAACACTTTTCTTCCACATTCAGCTCATTTGGCGCTTACAGAACTTCTTCAAATGTCTTTACACCATTACTCACAGCTCTCTCACTCTCACATTATGTCGTAAATAATGACTCTTATTTCATTAAGCAACTTCAAGCTAGCAGTAAATTCAGCTTCAAATCTAGGTTCAGTCTTTTCCAATCACAAACAGCCTTTTCACTTTGGTTGAGATCATCATGGCATAAGAGTGATACACGTCTGTGTGTTGTCATCCACTCACCTCATGGTAAGTCTTTCCACATCACATACCGACCCTTCTCAAAGTTTTGTTAGTTTATTGCAATTTCAAGGAAGAAAATACTATTAACAGCTTCTGTCACTTTGTTGTTCTTCAAGATTATAGCTGTGGTGGAAGAGGACACACCTTATTAGAGAGAAGTAACCATTATGCATTTTTCAATTTTCCGTCCTTTATCACTTTTGATGATTTATTTTCAGGTCAGTCATAAAAATGGCCTCTTCCTGATATGTTAACAGTGTAATTTTTGTTTTTTTTTCAGTACTGAGGATTGTACTAAGGGCCTTCACATCAAATCGCTGGATCTTCTTTTTTTCCTTCTCTTTCTCTGTCTCTCTGTCTCTGTCACTCTGTATCTGTCTCTGTGTCTCTGTCTGTGTCTGTCTGTCTCAGTCTTGCTGTCTCTCTGTCTCTCTGTCCTCTGTCTCTCTGTCTCTCTCTCTGTCTTTCTCTCTCTAGTTTTGAGACAGTTTCTCAAAGTGTCCAAATTCAAGCTAGGCTTGAACTTGTGATCTTCCTGCCTCCTATTTCCAGATGGTTAAGATTAAAATTGTAAACCACTGAACACAGATAGTGTGGATTTTGTATGCATTGGTGTATATGTGAACAGAATAATGTGAATGTAAATATTTAAAGAAGCTTCAGGGAAAAAGATGCAATCAAGATATACATAGCACAAGAAGGGTGAGTCTGCTGCTGGCACATCATAGCTTCTTTATAGTAGACTTTTGTTATAATTAGAATGAAAACACTGTAAAATAATAAAAAGTATCAGTGGTAAATATATAACCCAATAACAATTATTATAGTGACAATAATGTGATGCTATATAGCAATTGTATATGCTACTTAATAGTGATTATTGTACAGTAGTGCTAATAGTGATTACTAACACTACTTAATAGTGATTAAGTAACATTTACTACACACAACCATATGCACTTAATGTTATGTATTGTATTAGGGTTTTACTTTATAAGGAACAGATATAACACAAGATGTACAGATGTACAAGAAATTACCTTATGACCGTCAGCCAGACTTGGATGACGAAGGGTGCATAGGGTGACTGCACACCTGAGACTGAAAGATTTAGTTCCAAGGTCTGAAGCTCACTGCAAGTGTTCTGTGAAGTCTGTATCAGTTGGCTGATGGGTCTGTGACGGAAGGCTGAAGAATCTGTGATGGAAAGCTGAAGACTAACGTTCCTCTGAGGAAGTGGAATGCCAGATCCTTCCTCAACCCCTTTATATACTCTTTTTGCATTGAGTTACTCTGGGATAGGCCCTCCTCATCCTAGGGTGGGCCCCTCCGCACCTCACCGAGCAAGGCGGGGCTCCCACAGCCCAGGGTGTAAAGTTGCTGAGGTGATCAAGACAAGTTGACACAATGTATCGACCACTACAGGTGTCTAGAAGCACCTGGGTTTGTTCATATCAACATTGTCACAAGCACATGAGCAATGTGTCATGTGTGGCATTACTATGATGAGATTGAGGCTGGTAGGTGATAGGAATTATCCAGATCCACTGGGAGCACATGGGACCATTGTCATGTGTGATCCACTGCTGAGGGCTACTTCATTATGTGACACGATATCATATTTTCTTTTATATCTTTAAACATTCAGTGTATTTATTTTATAATCTGAACTTGATCATTTTAGTGTGTAAAAGTCTTTAGAGGTCTAATTCTATAGTTTGTTGTTACTTTTTGCTTCTTTTTTTTCTATGACATTTTTCTATGAACTCTGAGTATTTCTTAGAAAGTTACTTGATGAGTTTTCTTTCATCTGAAAATGGAATAGTTAGTGTGAAGTTTAAACTTGCTTGGCTTTGCCTCTACCTGGGGGACAGGGCACACACTTCCCAGTGTGTCCGGGTGGGTCTCGGAGGCCTGGCACCAGAGTCTATGTCTGATCCTTACCCAATCCTCTCTCATGCTGTTGCCTTGCTCTGCCTTCTGCCTACCGTGAATTAAGCAGATTTGCTTTGCTGTGTCCATCTGCCATGATGTTCCCGCCTTAGAGCCAGGTGTACATGGATGGAATCTCCAGTAACCATGAGCTAAATCAGAACTCTCCTCCTTTAAATTGCAGGTGTTATGCATTGTCTCAGTGACAGGAAAGCTGACTAATACAGGCTAAATTGTGCATTTGTCAAAATAGGACATGTGTTTGCTTTCAGTGAGTGTTTCCTGACATTACTTGCCTAAGAAACTAAATTATTAAGTAGGTGTTTGGGAGATCACAAAGTAGTAACCATAAGCATGTGCAATGGCTCATTGTGCTTATGAAATACTAGAGGAAACCAATGCCTAAGTGACCAAAATCACCTTCTGAAAGGAATTTTATTTCTATTGCATTCCTATGTTCACATAGGCCTTTGGAAGCCACCCCCAAGAAGGCAGATTAGGCCTGTTCCTTCCCCTGGGTGCTACAGAACTGTCCTGAAGCTCCAGCTTACCGGGCTCTTCAGGCAACTCTGAATGGAAACCTCTCTGAGAGCTCTACCCACCTTTTGGATGCCAGCTTTTGATTCTTTTTCTTTTTTTATTCTCTCCTCCAAAGGGTCTTTGTTGCCTTGTCAGTTCAGTGATATATTTTATAGGATGTTTTTTATACTTTATTCAGTATTTATTTTTATGAGGGGTGAATGGGAGAGCTGTTCAGAACATCCATGTCATCATGCTCTATTGGATATAAGGTCCAGTGGTTCCTTTTTTAAATAAGAGGAAACTCAAGTTCAGAGAAGCCAAAAATCTTCTTTTGACCTTCTTTGAGGTCATGGGCCTCAAAGGTGTCAGGGCAGAGAATTACTGACCCCATACTCCTTTACAGCATCATTTCATGGCTTTCTGAAGATGTTAGTACTCGGTTAAAAGGAATACAGATAATAAACATAAAATTAGAAAGGCAGTTTTCTATAAGATGTTAGTGTAGTTTTTCTACATGAAAATTTAGTCCAAAAGTCACAAAATTATTTTCAAACCATCTTTTCCTAAGAAAACAGTAGATACTAATATCTTTGGATTTTGATTTTAATATAGCAGGTGTTCATTAACAACCAAGGACAATACATGAAGTTTTTCCAAGTCACTTTTTGAAAGTGTGAAAGTACCTTTTAGTTTTCAAATAATTTAGACAAAATATCTCAAATATACTACATCATAATCATTATATAATTTTGACATTTTCCCCCTTGAAACATGACAATAGAATTAGGAAGGTATATTTTATAAACGGCAACTGGTTTTGCTGTTTTAAGGTAAAATTTTGTGACTTTGAAGATTAGTTGATATTGAGGAATTATCAAATGACCTCTTAATAAATTTCTGAGTTTAGCACAAATACTTCTTCCCTTAAATAATTTCATAAACATTGATCAGAGAACAGGAGGTGAGGAAAAAGGGATAGCCAGTTCAATGTCTCTGATGTTTAGGTGACAACTGGCATTGTTGATGCTGTTGCTATAACTCTGTCTTATGAAAGTAAGTTATGGAACAATCTGACTTGAGAACAGGTGAAGCTCAAATAATTTTGGGCTAAAGAGAGATGAAGAAATGTCAGTGATTCCAAGTAGTCCTGGTGTAGTTACGGGCTATCTGGCAGGCCTGTTTCCTAATGTGATTTCATTGTCCTCCAGTTAAAGACTTGGATTTTAGATCAGCAATGTGCAAATTTGGTTTATAGGTCAAGTCAGAAAAGTGATGGCAGAATTTTAGCAGGATAGCTTCAGTATTTTCCAAGAACACATGCAAGATGATTATTCCATTTCAATCACTCACAGCAAAATCTCTGACTAGAAACATGAAATTTTGTTGGAAAATAAGGAAAGGTTAACATTGCAAGGATACTCTTGGGACAGTAGTCTTATACTCGTGTGTGTGCACATATACACGGAAACACTTTGCCCTCTGTTTGTTGATTTTAGTCCATCCAGTACTAGTACTTTGTAATTTTTGGAGTAATTGTCCTCAAAGTGAATGAATTACTGAGAAATAATACTGATACCACACAGCTGTCCTGTAATCACTGGCATGGCTGAGGATAAGAACAATTCCTGTAGCCCTATTTGTCCTTGTCAGAAGCGCAACAGTTCTTGGGAATAAAACCTAAAGTTATCCATGACTCTAAAAGAGCAATTTGTCAGGCATTTCATTGGCACAAATTGAAATGAAATGAGGTCTTGGGCTCTTGAGGTCACTTTGCAACAGGAAGAATTCATTATGTAACTATACACAGAGGAAGCTGCTTCACAATTGTATTTGCAAGTAAGGGATGAGTGCCCACACATAAAGCCAAAGTCGTAGAGGTCACTTACAAGAAATCAACTACATGAAAGCAGGGACTCAAGTGTTCCTCGGCCTGGAGCCTCCTACTGCTTCCTCCCTCCCTCTTCGTCAGAGTAGCTGTGGGGCTTCCTGCTCAGTGTGCTGAAGGAAGTGTTTGTGGCACTGTATGTTGTTTATGCAAAATCACTTGCACAAATCCTGCTCCTTTGTTTCCTAGAACACAATGCAGTCTTACATGTCTTCCCCTGTTAGGGTAGGAGGAGTTTTCCTGTCTGTTTCATGTTATTCTGAAGTGTACATTTCCTCTTAGGACCCTATTATACTTTCTCCCATTCTTTCTGTTTTACAGGGAAGGTTCAGCTGAAGATGGAGCAGTTCTTTAAGTGGTTACTGGGAGGACTGGTTTCAGTTAAGAACGGGGAGGAAGGGGAGTACATGTTAAAACACATACTCTGAGGATCATATTTTAAAATATATTTATAAATATTTTAGAATAGATGATTGTCATTATTTTTATTAGGCTTAGTTAATGATGGCTGGAAAGATAAAAATCAGTTATTTTAAATGAAAGAGAAAAATATTATGGCTAATGTTGAATTGAGGTGGAGTTGGCTATAAGGAAGTAGATGTATAAATTAACTCTCTTGATTTCTTCTCACGGTTCAGCCCTTCCCAAGCTCAGATATTAGGAACGAATAGGTTCCTATTCATTCCTACTCATATCTCAAGTGCAATTGCCATTTTTTGCTCCTTGTTTAAATATGAAACATCTTAGGCATAAAATGGAACAGGTATTTTCCATCAAGTATTGATATGTTAAACTTTAAGATCCTACAGAATATGAAGGAAAAAAAATTAAAAAATAGGAATAAACAGTTACATAGTTTTACACAGATATTTAGAAATCTAACCATATACAGATTTGGACAGTCCTATGGCATTTTTTTCTTGTCTCTTGTTTTCATTTATTACCCCCCCCCCTTTTTTTTAAAGAAACATTTACCTGAGAGACAGTGTCTTAGCTACTCTTCTCTTGTTGCTGGGACAAATACCCGACACTCAAAATGAAGGAA
>NDGM011252938.1:0-19106 GCA_002564305.1 Octomys mimax | reverse complement strand
CCCCACCCCATGACTGCATGAGGCTTTGGGGGGACAACTAGACACAAACCATAACAGGATAGAAACAGCCTTTTATTTTAATCACCTGAAGGGGAAATGTAAAAAACTTTCTTTAGAGTCAGTTGTAGTGGAGAGAGAGAGAACCACTCTTATTTCCTGCTTTTCTGTTAAGCTCTAGTTCTGGAATAATGGTCCTTTGTATCTCTCAAGGTGGGCAACCCAGCTGCCTTACTGGAAGACTGTCTTGCATTTAAAAAAGCCCTTGAAAATATTTTTCCTTTAATTAATTACTTTTTACTTTTTAATACAATATTTCTTTTTTAATATTTCTTTTTAATAATTTAAAATTTTTTATCAAATAAAGAATGACCAATTGAGCAATGTATGAGTCTTGTGTGGTTCAAACAATGGTTTGGGTGGATTGAATTATAATTTTGATTTCCCTGCATAATCAGCATCAACGACGCAAGGCAAAGTTCTGGAGATGTTTTTAAATGAGGCTGTCATGGCCTGGCAAGATTCCCACTGTTCCCTGAGGCATAGATCCATGGAATCCAGTACAAATAATTTGGGGCACCATTTCAGGAGTTAATAGGAATCTGGAGTGGGACCTGTGGTCCAAGCCTCTGCTGTCATTTGGTACTCTCCAGAGGTCAGAGATGCTTATGGCAGGGTAGAAGAAAGTGCCCCCATTATTGATGGGGCTGAGGCTGACCCCTATGGAAACTTCCCTTTATTTTAGCCTGTGGATTAATAATCTGAGACATAGCTGCTGCCAATGCAGCTCCTCATATATATGATGGGCCTATATCTGTCTAAATCCAAATTGTCTCAGACAGGGTAACCCTCTTTTTGTGGGCTCTTAAAGCCTCTTTACACCATTTATTTGCATTTCTGAAGGCCAATTGTTGAACTATTAATTTGCTAGCTATTAATTTTTTGTCACTTATAATCCTCTGACTAGCTTGCAATAAACATGCCGTAAAATCTTGGAAAGGCTCATCAAGGCCTTGCCTAATGGAAGTCAAGTTAAGGGATGGCTTACCCTTAGAAGGAAGTTCCCTCCAGGTCCTAATGGCCACTATCTTAGTTTGCTCATATATTTGCAATGCAAAGGTCAGATGATTGTTTGTGCTAGCAAAGGCACCTTCTCTAATTAGCGTAACTTTTATAATGGCTATGTTCTGAATCACATTTCCAGCTGCCTGTTCCATTCAATATTCAAAGAAATTTCTCTCTGCAATAATCTTCTGGATTCAAGCAAGCCTTAACTATTCCTTTCAAATCATTTGGGGCCATAGCCTGTTGGCCTAGCATTTCTACTAAACTCAAGGTTAAAAAAATAAATAAATAAACTCAAGGTAAAAAAAGCATTAGGGCCATAAGTAACAACAGCTTGTTTTAATTCTTTAAAGTTTTAAAAGGTACAGTTTCATGAAGATTTACAACTTGTCCTGGATTATTAGGGACTTATACTTCACAAGTAGTGTGAATATGTTGAAAACTTTCCAGGGACTTCCCTGCCCTTCTGGCTTCTTTTAGTGCCCAATTGCAAAGGAGATAAAGAAAATGGCTCTACTTCCCTTGAGCCTAAGGTTCAGATTTATGACTCAGCAAAATTTCTCTGGGCTGCAATGGGCTCTGTGTGTGCCTGTTGTTGCTGTTGCTCTGACCCTTGGTTGTTTCACTTTTGCCCAGATTTTAAACACAGACACTATCTTGAGCCTAACAAATTTACGATGCCAGCAATGCGCATAGCCAATGCCAAGACTACAGTGTATCATAGTCATGACTCTTGGATCATAGTTGATGGTACACACCAACCTCTGTGGCTGGATGGGGCACACAGACATGCAGGCAGCTGGGAATCCCAGCTGTGTCTGCCTAAGACCTGAGCACAGGGCCTCTCTGAGCCCAGTTTTTGCCCCTTCCCATGGCAGCACCATGCCACTTGGAACCAACAGCTCAAAATTTTAAAGGACTTTTTTGTTCTTTATATAATTGAGCAAAGCTAGAAGGTTTAAACTCTATCTGCTGTACCTTTGCTCCACTCTCCTTGTCTCATTTAGGACTTGATTTGCAAAAGAATTCCATGCTAAGTCCTTTATGATAGTCATGGAAAGTAACACAAATATAGGAACCAAGAAAACAATAAACATTTCTATATACATCTATAAATATCTACAGTTTTCAAAATGCTGTTTGTCTCATTTTTAACTTGACCCAACTTTTTCCTTTTTGGCTTCTCTCAAACCTATGTCTCCTTTTATGCCCCATTCTCTCTCTGACCCTGGTGAACATGTTTCTGGCCCTAAAGAACCCATTCCTGTGCCTAGTGAGCTGCCATTGCCAAGTTTTACACCTAATGTACAAGTACCACTGCGTGCCTGTGCAGAATACTGCTGGCTCTAGCCAATCCACTTTTCTCCCTTTTGTATGCTCTTCAGAAGCGTTCCCTCTGCCCATGCTTATCTTGTACCAGGTATTCTGATCAGGCATTAAATGTAAGGATCCATGGATCTCAGTGTGATCCATCTACCCAGGAAGAAATAACAGCAGGAATGAGGAATTTCATCAGCTGCTTGGTCAGGCTGAATGCCATGTTCTGTTCCCTTAAATCTCTTGACAAAGATGGCACAGTACAAATCCAGGTGCACATCCAAGAGTGGCTGCAGCTGACCATGTATTCCTGAATGGGACATGTACCTGCCACTGCCCTGGAGGAGCCACCGTGGACCCTTGGTCTTTCCCAGGACCCTGTCTGCAATCATGTCAGCATGGCTCCCATGCCCACAGGCCTTTCTTCTCCTAGCCCCTGGCCCCCAGCTTCTCAGTCAGCAGCCAGTTTCCCCTGTACCCCAGCATGCCATGCCCTGAGTTGCACTGGCTCTGAGACATCCTAGTATGCTCTGCACAAAGGTCACCACACCCATCTCACACCCTCTCCATCACCTCTCCTGTACCTATACCAAGCCTGATATTCATGCTGCTCCCATGCCCTAAGGGCAGCCTCAGTTCTGGGAGGATCACCAGCCCTGGCTTACTCCTTCACAGTTACCACCCAGGCAGCCAGACACACTCCACCCATTAGGCCGACATGCCCCAGTGCCTTATCCTGTACTCTGCTCCCAGCAAGCAAGGCCCAGGAGGAAAGAAATGTGCAACAGTTGCTAATCCCCCCTTAAAAAAATTAAAAATTAAAAATAAATAAATAAAAGAGACCTTGGAGAGCTATCTTGTCTGTCATGCCATGTAAGAATACAAGAGAACATGGGCATCTGAAGGATGAACCAAGCCCTCACTAGATCCTCGATTATCTGACACTTGAATGGAAAGTAATCACAAGGTACAGACTCAATACCTGGCTGTATGTTATGAAGTTTATATAGATTTTGAATTGCCTAATTTAGACACTGTGGAAGACTAACTAAATTAATAGGTAGAATTAATAGCCTCCCTGCATACAATTCTTTTTTAAAATTTTATTTATTTATTTATTTATTTTGTATTCTAGGGAAGGGTCTACAGGGTATTCAGGGTCTCACTATTAGATTGGACTCTCCTGTTTACAGCCTCCCAAGAGCTGGGATTACAGGCGYACGCCACCATGCCCAGTCTCAATTGCCTTCTTAGTGCGCCCTGGGGGCAGGGCCGGCACAGCAGGCCTAGGGATCGAACCCCTGGCCCCTGTGCCTGCAGGTGCTTTAATCCACTGAGCTATTTGGCCAGCCCTCCTGCCTACAATTCTTGCTCTGTATCTCACACTTGAAATCTGGAACTTCTACCACCCAAATGACATAAAAGTGATGGCATGTTACTTATGACCTGAGCCTTAAAAACACTCATTCATTCCCATCCTCTATATTCAATCTCTGACTATAAAATTATGAAATATTTTGGAAAATGTTTTGGAAGTGAGGGTACATCGTTCATAGCTGAGAAATTGATGCTAAGGTAATCCTATATCAAACCTTCAATTAATCTGTGAGTGGCCTACAAACAAATGAATAAATGAAGTTGAGAAGCTGAAGATCCCGGCGTCCGGGTCTTGCATATCAGGGTCATGCCAGCCTCTTGCAGGTGCCATTCAACCCAGCTGTTCTTCTCCTTAGTATTTCCCTGGAGAACTGCAAACATTGTATGACAGCGCTATACGTGCAACCAGGTTTATCACAGTGCAATGTGTGATAGCCACATCTTGGAAACAACCCAAATGCCCATCAGCTGAGGAATAGAGAAAAGAGATGTGGGATTTTTACACAATGAAGTATTACTCAGCTATAAAAAAAGGTCAATTCAAGGTTTTATAGAAAAATAGATACAACTGTGGATGCACACTCATAAGTAAAATAAATCAGATCTCTGGGCTGGGGACGTAGTTCACTAGAATACGCGTTTGCCTGGCAAACGCAAGAGCCTGAGTTCAATCCTCAGTTCTGCAAACAAACAAACAAACAAAAATTAGATCTGCATGTATAAACAATGTCTCACCAAAAAGAGTAAATAAATCTAAAAGGCACAATAGATCCTGTGAAAGGCAAAGAATCCAAAGGGAGGAGCAACTAGGATGAAGAATAGGACAAAAGAGGAAGATATATTTATGTGTATATACAGGGTAGCTTGGATAATTGTACTGCTGACTTCTAGTGGTTTATTGAGAGCAACAGTGAGTGCTTAATTTTTTCTCCTTTTTAATTGTTTATAACTTTTTTGACCAATTTTACATGCTTATATCTGCTAATCTAAACAACTAATTTGAAGATAACAAGTAATATAACTACCATTATTGAATTTTTATTATTTTGTTTAGTGAAATTCTGCATTATTTCTAATCTTTTTACTATATTTTTTAAAAATATAAAAAAAGAAAATATAAACTTAATATAACTCCATAACATTTTCAATGATTGAGAGAAATATTTTTATATTATTCTATTAATAAAATTTTACTGAAAATTTATTTTCAAGATACTATGACATGAGCTAATACACTAAATATAACTATACATTTCTTATACCAATGAAATCTAACTCCTCTCAAAATTGTAGCACCAATCACTGTGTCATATCTACCACATATTTTGTGTGTTTGTGTTTGTATGTGTGGAACTGAAGGCTGAACCCAGGGTCCTCACACTAAGTTCCACACCAAGTTAGGCCTAGCCCTGCTTAAATAAATTCTAGGATCTATGTGAACGTTTGGTCACTACCTCAGGCTCCCAGAGTGCTGGAATTACAGATGCATCCCATCATTCCCCCAGCACATTATATCTACCTATAAATGTTCCGAAACTGAAAAAACACACTAGTGTATATTGATAGGATTTCTCTTCTTTCTATTCTTATAACAATATTTTTTAAAGTGGGGTTACTATATAATCTTTGGTTGTCAGTAAATATCTTCATGACTGGTTTTAATAAGCTATTTCCAAATAGACACCATGATTAAGCTTCACTTTGATTCTAGAAGTATTGCTCACGAGTGCAGTCTTGGTGATGGGCTTTCCTCCACAAAGGAAGGGAAAGCCGGGGAATAGGTGTGTTATGTGCTACAGCTAGATGTCCTTCTTGTGGTCATAGACAGGATCATCAGAAGGTGGATGCATTACAGGGGCATTGCTGCTGGCTTGCTGTCGGCTTGGACAGAGGAGCCGGGTCACTGTGGACACGGCCTGAAGGGTTACACTGTTTGTACTCCACAGCTCCTCCCTTGATCACGCTATCTCCTGTCTGCCTTGCAATGACCAAGTCTGTGCCATTCTACTTTGCCTGGGGGTCAGCTGAGTGTGGAATGAAGCCTCTACAAAAGGTGAGCCAAAATAAACCTTTCTTCCTCGGTTTGTTGGTGTTGGATATTGTGTCCCAGCAAGGAGAAAACGACTAAATGTTAGTATGTTTCCAGTGGGTTTTGCATTTTTGCTCGGTCAGTTTTCTTGCCACTCACTTGAGAGTACAAAGCTAAGAATGAATGGCAATGCCCACTTAACAATGCTCATCCCAAGGAGAAACAGAAACCCGTAAAACACCATCAATATACTTATAGAATAATGTTTATTAAGAGGAGATTGAAAGCATAAAAATAGCATGTATTTCAGCCTCCCTAAGCTTTTGACATGTAACAACTTTTGTCTATATGTTTAGCCCAGTGATATTTCAACAAGATCTACTATGGGAAGTTTCCAGTAAGCATCACACCTTTGTGACTATGTATTTGCAAAAACAGAAGACAAAAAAAAATCGTGCAGCAATGTGAAAGTATAACCTAACAAGGAAGGAGATAATCTTTCTGTTATATTATTTTATTTATTTATTTTTTGTATTTTATGGCAGGGGCTACAGGGTGTTCAGGGTTTCACTACTGTATGACTCACAGGGATCCACCTGTTCACAGCCTCCCAAGAGCTGGGATTACAGGCGCACACCACCTGGGCCAGTCTCAATTGCTGTCTCAGCGTGCCCCTGGGGTGGGGCCAGCACAGCAGGCCCTGTTCCTGCTTGCAGGCACTTTAATTTGCTGAGCTATTTGGCCAGCCCCTTGCTGTCATTTTAAAATATAGTCTTAATTATCTCCCACGATTTAAGATTTCAGCCCAACACCAGCTGAAGGTATTTGTTATAAACATAGAGGCCAGGTGAGGAGGGTGGAAAAAAAAATAGAACAAGAGAAGTGAAAGGAGAAACACAAAAGGAACTGGAAAGTGCTGTGCACGTGTGCTATCGCCACATAAGGAGTGGAAATATTTTTTACTGCAAACAAGTACAAAAGGAAATGAAGACAAAGGGGATCGAGGTACAGATGAAGGGAGGAGAAGGAAAGAAAAATGGGGTGAAAAAGAATTAAGATGTGTTACGTACACATACCAGCTTCTCACAAGAAATGTAACCCATATGTGCTGCACCATGTACTAAATAAACTAGAATCATTTAAAAATGAATATAGACAAAATTATGTAAGAGGTTTATGATCTATTTCTCTATTATTATCAAGCAGATGCTCTTGAGGAAAGAAAGATAGTAGTCAATCTAATCTTGTAAACATGCTAAAAATTTACCTTCCTGAACAGACTGATGTCATTTTTGAGAATGAAAGTACTTATCTGCAGAATGCTTTTAGCAGGATTCCTCTGGCTTCTGATTGCTTTTAATAAACAAGAAGAATGGCTTTCTAGAAAAATGTCTGGTGAACTAATCACTATCAGGGTATGAAAATGAGTGTGGTTGTGTGGTAGCCTAAGTCTTCCCAGATGTGTGCGCTGATCAATGCATGTCCGTTATCTCTCTCCAATCAAATATGTGGATTTAATCTAGGCAGGAAAAGCCGAGGGGCTTCAATTTTGTTAGGCTTCTCCCTCCTTACTCTGACCATTTGATCAACTGCAAGTGTGGATTTGTTGGAAAAGCTCAATCTTGGATAAGATCTATAATTCATGTGGATATAGTTTGATTATCTGATTTTTTTCACATGAAAAGGAAAATGTGTTCACTTCCATCTTGTTACACAAATATGCAAGTTTTCACTGCTCATATCCTCAGAAGAGTGAGAGTGCCTGCTTGATCTTAACTAACCCTGTCCCATTAGACTCTGCTTTTGTCCTTTCTAGAAAACACTATTTCTGTACCTGCAGTTGCAATATGCATGTTCTTTTGTCTATTCTAGTTTCTACTCAGCAAACTGAGATATCTAGTACTGCAATGACTTTATCCTCAGTTACATTTTGGTCATTGGTGAGGACAAATGAGTTCTAAACGGTGGTTCTGCTGTCCCTTATGTGGGAAGGAAGGAAGAAAAGGAACAATGGACTGACATTCCTCCTGGGACTGGTTTCCTTCGGTTTTAAAGCTTAGGTTTTATAATCATTTCTATGTAGCAAGACTGAAGATTCAGACAGCTATCTGTATAAAGAAATGATGCCTCTGTATATTTATACAGCACAAGAGGAAGGCACACATCACGGAGTGGGGACACTTACAGGAGCACCGCCATTGAACAGGAGTCAAAGTGAGAGAATTCGTGTCAAGACACCATTGTGACTTCTGCAGGAAGCAATTGCCAAGTCAAGGAGGTTCAAGATTCATCAAATTTGAATAAGTTTAAAGTGTTATGGGACTCTTGGGGAATAAAGATCATCTCTAATTATCTGGTACCTGATCATAAGAGTGGTTATAGCACGAGATAATAGTTCATAATAATAGTCTGAAGAAAAGTATTTGTGAGTACGGGCTCCAGTCTTCTCGATTTGCATTTGAAGTGTATTTTCTTGGGCTATTTATTAAAGCTCACTAAGATCTAGTTAACGCCAAGAGAAGCAGTTCCTGTGCGGGGCAGGGGGTCATTGTTGATTTCAAACACTTGTTCCATCAAACACTAAAAAATAGAAACATGATTAATTTATTTTTCAACATAGTTGAAGTCAGACATAAATTACCACCAAAAATAATTGACTTATTTCCAAAACACTACTAATATAATCTTAATGTGAGATACACTTTAATTTTTTCATAGTTTCTAAAAATAATTTTTGAAAAATTTATGTTTTAGAAGATAATATAGATTCTTTTCTATCTCTGAATTTTATATGTGATATCTGCCCTTTACCTAAGCTAGAATGAAAGGTCACCACTCCCAAAGTGCATTTCTCAAATCTATAGATTCCTGTTCTGCACATAAAGCAAGGGAAGCTCGGAGAGATTTTAGCTCTCCTTGTTTTATTAGCTTGTGAAGCCTTGGGCACATCAGTCAATCTTTTTATGGTCCTTTTCTTTACTTTCAAAGCAGAAATAAAAACGTCTCACTTGCCTTCCTGATAGAACTTTATGAAGAATAATTAATGTACAAGTAGCTTATGAAACAGTCTTAGAAAATATGTAGTACATATGCACAAATTACCAAAGCTGGATATATTATATATCCCAAACATATACTAAATGAGAAAATTACAAAATTGGAGCAGTTATGACTGTATCTTAAATTCAGCAGCAATTACTGAATGTACCACTTGTACACTGAGACACAACTAATTCATTTTCATTATTGAATTCCACAGGAATACTCAGAAGCCCCCAAGACTACTCCTGCTCCTTTGTAGTTGACCTGACCACTACAGAACCATCCATTGTGTGTAGGTCACCAAATTTGTGATCATTCTTATTTATCAAATAAAATAGAAGCCAACCCATCCATAGTATAGTAGATCTTAGGGAGTATCTTGGTGGGATAATCTCCTGCACAGGCAATGACAGATATTATAATAGTCAAATCTATAACTCTCTAAAGCTATATGAAAGGGGAAAACTTCAGTAGTTCTTTACATGGTCTTGCATTTCATATCTCCTTGTTTCTTCTCTTTTATGTCTCCCTTCTTTGATATTTTTTCTTTACTTTAGCATTTCAGAAACAGAATAAATTAATTTCCTGGTGTCATAAAAGCATTTAATATTTTAAGATATTTATCAATGTATTTTTCAAACTAATACATTTCTTTCCTAAAAATAATTATTATAATAGCTGTTATTTATTGAATATATGTATATATCTATTCATCTATCAATATTCAATGGCATGTCTTGAAGATTACATTGTTTCTGGGATGTTGTCTAATCTTCAAAAGTACAATGTTAGCTAAATAAATATTACTATCCTCATATTACTGAGCACATTGAGTCACAAAAAGAATAACCTACTTGCATATATTAAGCAACTTGGACATTAAGGCGAGCCAATACTAAAAAACTGATTTTAGGCACTTTTTTTTTTTACTAATAAAGACAATACTTTTGTATATAATTTGCTGTATTTTAGGGATTTTATAATGCAAATAAAAATTCAATCTCAAAGATGAATGAAATATATTTCTGGAGAAGAGTATATTACGTGCATCACAGATGTACAAAACATTTACTGGTATAATTAAATCATTGTTTAATACCTCTCTAGATTAAGGCACTTATTTTTTACTAGTTGCTTTCCATATAGAATCTAAATATGGTATCTGGAACTCCTGCTCTGTTCTAATTAGGACATGAAGGTGCTTCGTTGATCCTACCTATTCTTGGTTTCTAAGAAAAGTTTGGGGACTTGATTGCCTTATAAAAATCCTAAGGATCTTTTTTTTTTTTTCAACTGTCATTATTTCATTAATAATTTAAGACAATAAAAATAGAGACACTTTCTATTTTGTTTTATTTAAAGAAAATTAAATGATCAGAATGAACAGTAGACCTATCTGAGCCTGAAAATTATGGGTTTGTTTTAAAAATGCTTAAAAGCCAAACTTCTCTACTGTTATACGTATGGTAAGTTTTCCCATAAAAATTTAAATGCCAAACTAAGGCTAAAATGTATAATAAGTTTTGCAGTTGCATAATTGCCTGAGTTTTTAATTTTTTTCTATAATTTATATTTTTCTGATTTATCTAAACTTCAAATTCAACTAAAATAAGTATACAACTTCCCTCCTATGTATATTTGCTGGAATCAGGGATGAACTAGTTAAAGGACATCACACAGGGGCCAGGGAGATGGCACAGTGGAATAAGTGCTTCCCTGGCAAGCGCAAGGGCCTGAGTTCAATCCCCGGTTCTTCCAAAAAAATAAAAAATAAAAAAATAAAGAACATCACACAGCCTGTCTCGTTTAATTCATCTACAGATTGAAGAATGAATGAAGACAAAAGCTTTATGTGCATTTGTTTTTATGATCCAGAAAGTTTAGGGAAGTTATGTGACTTCATTATTAATTCATTTCAGTTAAGATCTTGAGACACTGATGCTTCAGCAGAAACACTACGCTGAAGGCTGAGCTCACCCAGCAGTCACACTTTCAGCTGGACCCTGCCTATTAGCACTGCTAAAGCAAGAGAGTGCAGTATAGGTCAATGGCGGATGGGCCCATAAATGTGACTAAGGCTAACTCATAATAGTTACAGAGCAGTAAAGCTTAATGCAGAATGACTAGGTGAAGACATACATTTCAATTGGAATCTCAAAAAATTAGCAATGTCTTTTGTATTCTTACTTGGTTTTGCTCACAAAAGTAGTTTTAGATGTTAAAAAGCACACTTCTTACTACTTTGGGCAATCTTGTCCAACCAAAATTAGTTATTTCACAACTTTTCTTTGCCAATATAACAAGTTTTGCCTATTTAATGAAAAGCTTATAGAAAAGATCTAATTAAGTCTAATTATATAAATCAATTGTAGGACAAGAAAGGTTATTTTGTACTGTGCAGATTAATTATATCATTAACATTTCTAGGAAGTGTGTTTCTTTCATCAGCTATAGACTTCCATCCAAAGAAATGAAAATAGATGAAAAAATAGGTGTGTGTATGCTTGTGTGTGATGTAGTTTTCTGCAGTGATTAAAATAAGGTCTATCATTAACGAACACTTCATAAGTACTATTAAGATGTACAATTTTATCCTAAGTCTGGTAATCCTCAGGATAGGTTTTCCATAATAGTTTTGTACTGTGTCTCTTAAAATAATGATATTATTTATCAACATAAAAAATTTAATGTATTACAAAGAGTAGATTTCACAAAAATATATAAAACACAATTGTATTTTCATAAAACATGATACGTATATGCCCTATATATGCACAAGGAATTTCTGGAATAATAAAAACTGGATGTTTTACCGATCATATATAGGTAGGTAAAATTTTTTTGTATGACATATATTTTCAATATAAATATATAATTATAAATAATTAATGATTTTTATACTAAAAGTAGATTAATGGAGATAATTTTAAGTGGTTTTATGAAAGGAATTTTATCTGTGAATTTTTCTCTTAAGGACTAACACTGGGGCTAGTGAGATAGCTCAGGGGAATAAGCACTGTCTTAGGCAAGCACAGTGATGGATTGGATCCCCAGCACCACATGCCCTGCTGGCCCTGTCACTGGGTGCACTAAGCTGGGGACTGAGACGGGGCATGGTGACACACACCTGTAATCCCAGCACTGGGGAGGCTGGAAACAGAAGGATCACTACATGTCCAAGCTGCATAGTGAGATCCTGTATCAAACACATTAAAAAAAAAAAATGACCTAACATTGGCAGCCAAGGAGATGTTCAGTTCTACAATTAATAAAAATTTCAAAAAAGATAGAAATTTTTCCAGCAAGAATGTCATTATTCTTCCTTATTTAGTGCATGAAGAACCTTCAGATTTGGGGCTAATGTTTTATTACCAATACAAAGGCAATATTTTGAATTCTTTAAATAATCTTAGATGACAGCTTCCTGGTTTAAATTAAGCCTGGGAAATTTATTCTTAGGTCTTGACTTGGTTAATTTGTACTAGTAGGTGAATAACTTAAGTGCCAAGCCATTAGTTGGAAATTATAGTGCAATAAGACAGGCCATTCTGTTTGTCTCTTGTATAAGCTTCTCTCTTTGAGATGTATGAGATGGCGTAATTGTATATTTATGTCCAGAACTCCAGACTTCATTAATTACCAGCTCTTTTTCATTTTATTTGATGACCCTCTTGGAGCTGAAAGAACCATTATTTTTCTACAGTCAAAAACTAAGCTGAGGGCCATGAAGATGCTTCAGTGGTCTAAGTGCCTGCCTGGGGAAGTGCAAGGACCTACGTTCGATCCCCAGTAACACATGCTGTTCTGGCCCCACCCCGGGCGAGCCTAGAAGGGCATCAAGACTGAAGAGGCTGAAAGCAGGAGGAAAACTACAAGTCTGAGCTGTGTAGTGAGACCCTGTTCAAAATATATAAAACAAAACAGCAACAACAAAAACTAAGCTGAGTTTAGCAACAAGGCACACTTCTGGGTAATGAGAAATTTGGATCTCATTAGCAAATTGTCACTTTACAGGTGTTCATAGATTGCAATGTTTTTCTCTTTGGTGTGATGTGTTGCCAATACATACTTACCACGTAGGTCAGTAACATCTAAGACTGTCTGTCTGTCTGTGTCTGTCTGTCTGTCTGTCTGTCTCTCTCTCTCTCTCTCTTTTCCTTCCCTATTAACTCTTGTTCTTTTGCATCATGACTATTAGACTAACAAGAAGCATTAGGTAAGAATAACCTAATAAATTAACCACATTTCCTTAATTTATAAAATATTAATATTTATTTTCATATAATTATTCTATCTTGAGAAAGATTGTCTAGCATTAAATAAGTGTTATTCTAACATTGAGAAAATGAAAAGATATTTGAAATGGAAGAGTTCAAAATTTAAATGGGAATTCAGTCATCTAAAGTCATTTTTATTGAAACATGATCAAAATTACCTCAAAGGCAGATGTTAGTAGAGTATAATTGTTATGGTTGATACATTGTATCAAATAGACACCTTTAGAAGTTTAAGTAGCTCAACAGGGGCCTGGTTCCCATCTTTGTAAACATCGTCATCCTGTGCAAGAGGAGGGCATGGAGATGGTATGAGGTCCATACCTGCCCTGGGCAGGGGTGTAGTCTGCTTACAATACAAGGGAGGCAAAGAGGCTTGCTCTCCTTTGTGCTTTTGTTTCCTTTGCTGTCTTCTGCCATCTTGAAGTGATGTCCCGTGCCATGCTGCCATGCCTTAGAGCCAGCTGATTACGGACTCATACATCCACAAAATGTAAGCTAAGCAAACTTTTTCTTTCTTAATTTTGGGTGTCAGGCATTTTGTCTTGGCAAAAAGAGTAAAGTAACTGAGACAATAATATAAGCAGATGAAAACAACAACAAATGATTGGAGAAATAGGGAGGGCTTTAAGAGGCACCATTCATATTCCAAATGCATGTTGCTGGCTATACATCAGAGCATATTAATTCTTTACCCGCACTGCTACTAACATTGTCCTATCATCAAACACTACCCTCCCAATGGGCCTGCCTACCTCGCACTTACTGTTAGAGTCTTCTTCATGCAACAAAATGACCCTCAAACAGTAAGCTAACATCTCATTTCCATTTCCAATGTCCAAGTAATAAGTTTGAGAGCAAGAACTATGCCAACCTAACAAGAAGTAGAAACCTTGACAGCCTGAAAGTGGAACAAACTAAGATTTAAAAGAGAAGTGAAAACACAAGCCAAGCAACTGACCCCAACTTAGAAAGACAGATACAGGCAAACTGGTACAGAGCATAACAGCCTACCAAAGCAGACATCTATGAGCAGAAACCTCTGCCACATCCTGTGGCTAGGTCAAAAAAACTGAAGCTGAAATTGATGAATTACTGGAGACAAAGGGTGAGAGAAAAATCCCTAGGGGATGTAACCAGGGATGCAGGGGCACCAGGCTTTTATGAGTTGTGTGTCGAGGAATCAATCACACTGTTTCAGTAAATAGTGGAGAAAAATTACCTTGTGCTTCCAGCATGGAGAGAGAAAAAGTAACTGGAAATATGCTGTAAGACTCTGTGCTTAACAATGCCTGACTTCAAAACATTCAAGTGGAGCCTCAACTGTTAGGGATTTATTAGGCCCTATGTCCTAGAGGAAGGAAAGTGATCAGTGTTAGCATATCTATCTCTCCTAGAGAAAAGAGATAGGGTAGTAAAACACAAATGGCAAAAACTGAAAAGTGTTTGTGGGCTTCATGGTCTATGGTCCACAGTAGGAGTGAGGTTTGGGAAACTAGGTCACTAAAATTGGTACTCAATCATAAGGTCATAGGATGTTTCTCATCTCCTACAACTTAGGTTATTATTTAAATACCTGTTTGGAGCAACTCCTTTTACTGTGTAGATCATTTTATACTGTTAAGTATAAAAAACTGTAATACATATAGAAACACAAATAATATAGTTTGAAGATGCAAAACAAACATTATGACCAGGTAAGCTCTGGTAAGGAGGTTGGAATGATAAAACTGGATTTAAAAAAAAACTATAAATACGCTAAAAATTCCAATGAATAAATTAGAAAGCAATGTGAGATGAACAATGTAAAGAGATAAAAGCAAATTCCAAGGGGAAAAAATGCTAAGATCAAAAAATGTACCCAAAATAAAGAATCCTTTGTTGACTTAGTGGCGGCACCAACATGGCTAAAAAAAATTTTCTGGTTTTGAGAACATGATAATTTAAATTTGTAAAACTGAAAATGAAACACACACACACACACACACACACACACAGAAATACAAAGAACAGAATATCTAGGCTCTCTCTTTAAGGCAGCAAAAAGGGGTAATATTAACATAATAGGAACTTCTGAAGAATAAAATGGAAAGTAATAAAAAGGAATGGAAGAATATCAGTATTGAAGGATAATTTTCAAAACTTATGTTGGACACTACGTCACTGATACACGTTCTGAAGGTGTACGCAAGGAATGTTAAAAGATGTTGTTTAGGTAGCAGGAAATACATATGTCAGAAATTTAAATATTCAAAATAAGCAGAACATTGTAGAAGGACAAAGTGAAAGTAAATACAATTTTCTGTTTTTCTTAACTGACCTAATAGTTTGTTCAAAATACTACCAATATTTGATTATGTGTATATATATATATATATATATATATATATATATATATAATTTGTCCATGATGATTTTGTAAGTGGAATGAATGTTGGCAATAATGTAAGGGATAGGAAAGAGAAATGGTTATTATAAGTGCCTCAGTTACTCTTGTCTCATGCTGGGACAAATACCTGACACTCAAAATGAAGAAAGGAAAGGTTTATTTAGCTCACAGTCAGTGGAGGTTTCAGTCCATACTTGGCTGGCTCCAAGACAGAGTGGCAGATGCCAGAGGCCAGAGGCCAGCAGTTCAAGTGCTCAGCTCAGCAAGTCTGCCTGGCAAGCATAAGATCCTGAGTTCAATCCCTGGTACCAAAAAAAAAAAAAAAAAAACAAGAGCAAAAGGGAGCAGTAATAGCAACAATGGCAACAGAGACCAAGTCTGTCTCTCTGTCTCTCTAACATAAACTTCAGGTTATCTGCCCCAGACTGGGTGTATCCTTCACAACTGTAATCCCAGTAGTACTCAAACCCATAATCCCAGCAGTAATGAGACCCATAATCCCAGCCTTGGATCATGAATTAATCACAAACTGTAGAACTCTGCCTTAATGACTACATGAGCCTTGGGAGGACAAATACACACAAACCACAACAGTAAGCCACTTAACTTACTCATGAATTGCATAGCAATATTTGAAAATGGACTTTGTAGTGTAAGCATGTAGTGAGTGCCCTACAACAGTCGTGATGAGCTCATGGCACCCATGCTGCAGCTGGATGCTTGGTAGCATTGAAAAATCTAAAGGGCTCACATCGCCACTTGATAGCAATCACCAAAAATAGGAAGACAAAGTAAAAAAATAGGAAGACAAAGTAAAAAAAACAAAAGAAACTAAAGAGAATAAAACTGATATGCCTAGGAAAGAAGAAATGAAATAATACAAAATTCTACTTCAATACGTTTGTTGTTCAAGTATAGAAAGATTCAATAATGTCAAGATAGCACTTCCTCCAAAACTGACCAAAACATCAAATGCAATCTCAGTTATCATTCTGGAAAGTTACTATATGAACAGGGCTGAACTGATTTTGATGCTAATATGGTTATGCAAAAGGCTCAGGATGACCAGCACAGCAATATTCAAGGTGAACAACAGAGGTGGGGGACTGACATTACTGGATCTTAAAATTTGGTATCAAGCTACAGGAATTGATGCAGCTTGATAGTGCCCGATGATTAATGGAACAGGGCAATTGCTCCCCAGGCATGTATCTGTGTGTGTGCCTATGTGCAAGCACACATGATTAATTGATCTTTTTCAAATCAACAAAGCCAAACAATTGAGAGAAAGAAACAGAGCGTATTCAACAAATGGTTGTTGAACATCTGCATATAAACACGAAAAGAAAAGAAAGACCAATAATGCATCTAGATAACGACCTAACCAGTTTATAAAAATTAATTTAAAATTATTCAGAGACCTACATATAAAATACAAAACTGTAATTCTTATATACTTTTTACTAGTATGTGTGGGCAGTGCATCATAATATTCATCATAGGACTTGATGTATATAGCACTTATTAATTGGTTTTGGTCTCTGCTTTCTCACTTCCTTCCACTTCTGTTTTTGGGGGTTGAGTACCAGAAACCTCATACTTGCTGGGCAGACTCTGCACCACTAAGCTAAATCTCTAGCCCTCCTTTCATTTTTAATCCCCTTCCCATTTGAAAAAAAAAAATGTCTGCTTACTTCCTACATGATTAATTGATCTTTTTCAAATTAACAAACCAAACAATTTGAGAAAGAAAAAAAATTTTGTTCTTAATTTTGTTAATTTCATTTTTTATCTATAATTTGGATTTCTCAAATAAGAGAAACTGTGAAATATTTAATAGTGTATGTCAGGTTTATTATAATCTCAAAGTGGATCTATTTTGCTACAACACTCATTTTCTACTGTATCTCAGAAAGAATGACCATTGGCAAGAAACAGAATGGTAACAATCACTTTTGAGGCTATAGAGAAAAAGAAATATTCTACATTGTTGATGTGAATTCAGACTATTTCAACTGCAATGGAAATCAGTATGGAGACTCCTCAAAAATCAAAAATCAGAAATGTCATTTGGTCCAACTATTTCCCTTCTGGGTACCTATGCTGATACATGAATGCACAGGTTTGCAGAAGCAGAGTTGATGTTAGCCAGATCTTGGAAGCAGCCCATATGTCCATCAACAGGAAAGGGAGAAAGAAGTAGGGATTATTTCATTATTGTAATGTACTTATGCTCCCGTGAAATTGTATAGATGATTTGAAAATGAACTTTGTGTTTGTAAATTCATAATGAATACTCTATGGCAACCAAAAACATGAAGAACAAAACAAAATGAAACAAAAGGAGCCAAACAAAGTCAAACTCACAAATATATCTCATTTATTTACTTTTTGTATTTTAGGCAAGGGTCAACAGGGTGTTCAGGGTCTTGTTACTAGATCAGACTCCTAGTGATCCCGCTGTTTACAGCCTACCAAGAGCTGGGATTACAGGCGCACACCACCACATCCAGTCTCTCACAAATATATTTCAGGTAAAGAGACTGGATAGAGAAATTGTGATGTTGAGCCATTTGTAGGAAAATTTGAAAGTTTTATACCTATAATGTTTCATAAAATTGATAGAATGCATTGCAAGAAAATTAAAGTTCTCTGATCTACAAAATATAGTGCTCAAATAAATAAACTATATGCTTTATACTGGTAGAAAATATTTACAAAATATATCTGATACAAAATGTTACAAGAAAATTTGAAGAATTTTCTTAATTTCAAAAATTAAGAAAATGGGCAACTCAATTTAAAAGTAGAGAAAAGATAGGAAGATAAAAATACCTCTGCAAAGACAGCATAATATACTGAAAGAAAATAGCAATGAAAATTAGTTGCACATGAAGGAAATGAAAATTAAAGAGGTGATTTAACCCTGCACCCAATTTAGAAGGGGGCAAACCAGAGTACTCAATAATACTGAATGCTGAGTATTGAGACTTCATTCACTGTTGGTGTGATGTAAAGTCCACTTAAAGGACAGCTGGCCAGTTTCTTATAGAAATGTAATCTTTTCATATAATCTGCCAACATCTCTTGCATTGTTATAAGTTGAAAAGTGTGTCTACTTAGAAGTTTTAATACAAATATTTATAAACTATTATTTTTCCAAATTTGATAGCAATCAAGTCACTCCATAGCAGATGAATAGGTGTATAAAATCTGAAAAATCCAAACTGAGTAGCACCACAGAGGAATTAGTCACCAAGCAATGAAAAGACATGTAAGAAAATTATTTAAGTATTTGAAAGTGAAAGTTAATATAAAAAGGAAGTTATACTATGTATTTCTGACTGCATAATGTTCTGAAAAAGGTTAAACTTTGTTAATGTAAAAAAAATCTGTATTCGTCACATGATAAAGGCACTGGATTAGTGAATAAGAAGAAAAAACAGGATTTTTAGAGCAGTGAAACCAGCATGTGCTACTGAAAAATGCTGAATGCACTCTATTGCATATCTTTCTTCTAACCCATGTGTAACACTGAGCTAACTCTAATTTAAACCATGGACTTGAATATTGTCTTAGTTACTCTTTATTCGTTGCCGGGACAAATACCCGACAC